>JAYKQN010000011.1:16245000-16400000 GCA_036785175.1 Eupleurogrammus muticus | reverse complement strand
TATTTTTTATAAAAAACAAATGGTATTTGGTATAGTGCCTTTTCATATTTGTGTCAACATGTCTCCCCTGTTTTCAACATGACCCAAAAGGAAGACAGAACACACTTTTCCTTTTCTCTCTTTATTCATATATCGACATAGAGTCCATTGCACAGAGCGGACAGCAGCCATCTTAGCGCCGGCTGGACTGCACTCCTAACATGATTCTGGCAACCAAACGCTTTCACCTTTTATTTTATTTATTTTTTTCTGATACCCAGAGAAGCAAAGTTTTATTAAGATACTAAACACAATGCTTTCATTCACATACATGAAAGAGGGTGTGGGATAATTCACAAAGAGCATGATTCCAGTATGTTGAGGAACTCTCCAAATCAAAGACTCCACATGATTTCGGATCTATAAATACAAGTTCCAAGTTAGTTAGTTATTTCTCCTCATTAAAATCACTGTAATGATCACTGAGATGTGTCCTCAAGATGAGTCAAGACCATGATTGATTGATTTATTTAGCTGCTATTATACTTACTGTGCATCGTGTGTGTGTTTGTGAACAAGAGAGAAACAGAAGTGTGTTAAGGTTGATATATTATACAGACATAAATGAAATGAACACCGTGTTTATTTCAGCTGGTGTTCTTTGCTTTACAATTCTCTTAACACTGCAATAAGGGGACCAAGCAAATTTACACAAGGATTTGTTTTGTTTACTTTGTTGTATTTTTTTTTTTAACGTCTTTAAAGTTGCAGACTTGTGTATATTTAATGATGTATTTTTCATTTTCGGCTCCACTATCAGTCCATGTACATAGGCGAGCTGGGAGAAGACGGCATCTGATCCATAAGCCTGCAGACGTAACCCGCGACATCAACTGAGCGCTCCTCGTACATCTGGATGAACGGATCTTTCTGAGGTGGGGGAAAGGAAAAATTAAAAAAAAGACCATTTATACATCAAAATATCAGTATAACATAAAAGTACTGCCATTAAAACATTCCAAACACTGATGCAGTCTATAGTGGATATAAAAGTCAGGTTTTTATGAATTAAAAAAATAACACTGAGATAAATAATTAAACAATTGTTTCCACTTTTAATGTGTGTATGTTTGTACAACGCAATTGAAAAACAAACTGAAATCTTATAGGAAGGTGATTCAAAACTCTCTAAAACCCTGGGGATGTGGCTGTGTTGGAGTCAACACACACCTGTCACTGTTTAAAGAACCTCTGATTAACCCTAAATAAAGTTCAGCTGTTCTAGTGGATTTTCCTGACATTTTTGTGGCCCCATCTCCCAGCAAAAGTCATGATTCACAGAGAGCTTCCAACACATTAGAGCAGGGGTGTCAAACTCAGGTCCTGGATGGCCGGCGTCGGTGCAGGTTATTGTTCCAATCCGGCAGCGACACACCTGTTTCTATTAATGAAAGTTCTTAGCAAAGGTTATCGAGATCGATTAGTAGAATCAGGTTTGTTACGGTTTGGTTGAAACAAAAACATGCACCCACAGTAGCCATCGAGGACTGGAGATTAACACGTGCACTAAAAAGGGATCTAATTTTCAAGGATATTAGTCAGGTGAAGTAAAAAAAAAAAAAAAGAATTCAACTTGATGAAATGACTGGAAGAAAACTGGTAAGGGGGTTACAAAGAATCTGACAGTAATATGAAGGAGCTGCAGGAATATCTGACAAGTATTGGCTGTGTCATAGATTTGACCATCATCTCCTGCCTCTCTTTATATGCAAGGGCTATGGAGTAGGGTGGAAATAACATCCAAGCCTGGGTTCATTTTGCAAAAAGACATTGGAAATGTGTTACGGTCCAATGAACCTTTTGGCACTAATTTCAAAAACGAATGTTTGGCATAACAACAACAACTTAAAGAACACCATAGCGACAGTGAAGCATGGTGATGCAGCTTTGGGCATTGGAGCTGTTTTTTCACCCCATCTTCAACAGAATAAGATGGAGTTTTTATAACAGCCCAGCCAGAATACAGAACTAAATCCAATCAAACATCTGTGGGGTGATGTGAAGACAGCTGTGACAGCAGATTGCCTCCATTGCTGTCTGATTTGGAGAAGATGTTCAAAGATGAGTGGGCAAATATTCTCACATTATGATGTGCCATGCTGATAGACTAATAATAAAAACCAAAGGTGCTGCAAGAGTATTAGTTTGAGGGTGTGCATATTTATGCAAACAGATTCATTTTAAGTCTTTTATTTTTCTCTTTTAAAGGTATCAATTCTTTTTTTCAAATGACTTGGGGATTACAGGTCATATTAAAAGTGGAAAATAAAATTGTGAAATTATTAATCTCAGTGTTATTTTTTTTTTTACATAATAAATAAATAAATAATAAATAAATATGACATTTTAACAGGAGCTAGTAGACATTTTATATCCACTATAGGTCGTATCATAAAAATGTGACAAATAGATTAATTTGTTGTTGGTTTGGCTCTGCAAATAAGATTGGTTGACAGTCGCCATCCATATTGTTGAGGGCCACTTTTTACTTTATAAATGGTCACATGTACTTACCAGTAGCTCTTTGTACTTTGGCCTTTTCGACTCATCCTTTGTAAGGCTTGAGGAAGAGAAGGAAGAGGGAAAAAAAAGTTGAAATATTGAAGAATGCAGTTCACCCATTTGACCACAAGGGGGACAAACGAGCAGCTGGAGCTGCACAAATCTGTCTCTCTGCTGTTTTAAGGTCAATTTGCAGCAGTGTTTTCTCACCACGCGTTGACAAAGGCGATGAACTTGGGAGAGAAACGCCTCTCCTCCGAGTTGCTGAGCTGTGGTGGGTCTCCCCTCACTACCTGGGTCAGCTGGTCGAACACACTGTTCCACTTTGGGTAGGGAAACCGTCCTGTAGCCAGCTCATACTGAAAGACAGCCACAGCACAATGAGTGACTGAAAACAGGTGCATAAAAGAATCTCCACTGGTGTTATTCTGATGTTTTAATATGATCTAGTGACTTAAAATTAATAAATACATGTTTCCCACACTCTTCAAAGAAATATGGATACCAAAGAGTGCATCTAGAAATAGTAAAATAACATCATACCGTTAAAGACAAGCTGAAACTCACCAGTGTGATTCCCAAACTCCAGACATCTGAGCGGACATCGTAGCCTTGCCTGGATGCACTGGGGTCTATTCTCTCTGGCTAAACATTTCAAAAAGACAGGGGAAAAAAAAGACATCAGAAACTGAGCAGCCACCCTCCAAAGAGCAAAATTGACATTTTTCTGGTTACAGCTTCTCAAATATTCAATTTTTTTTTGTGTCACACGTGACTATAAACGGAAACTTTGGACAAAACAAAACATCTGAAAATGTCACCATGTTTCCTATGAAATTCAAACAAGCATTTTGACTATTTTCTGACATTTTATAGATGAATCAATTATTCCAGTAAATACTAATTAGATGAATATAAAAATAAAAAATAATTATTTGTGATATATTGGCTGGTAACAATGAAAAATCAGGGAAACAAACATGACTTTAAACCAATAAAAAGAATTTGAGGCGTTTCATATGATTCAAAGTCCAAGAGCTGCTTCCCTGTACATCCACTAACTATTGGTGACATTTCTTGAACTCAATTTCCAGCTGGAAATTTAAAGTTGCTTTTAATTGCAAATTCTAGCATTTATGTGATCAGTAAATAGAGTAAGATTTCACCTGTATTTTTCAGGAAATCTAGGGACATTTCTGGAATTGCAGGATAAGACTTTAAGTAAAATTCACCTAAAATAACTTAGTTTTTGTTAACATAAACTCAAAAGACACCTGAATTCTGAAACAAATCATCTGTCTCTGAATCTCATTTCACTTTTGACTTATAGTATCTTAGCAAGCTCACTTCTAAATGTACAAAGGTGCATGTCAATGGAGCTATACATGTGTATTTTCCCTTTTGTTTAAGCTCCAGACAAGATTATGAGAAAGAAACAGGTGTTTGTGCCCAAAGACATCCACAAACAAATTAGTTTCTACACATCACACGCCCTTCAGAATACCGAGCCAACTCATCACCTCTGGGCATGTTTTCACCTGCACGGCCAGATGCCGTCAGCTCTCTGGCTCAGACGCACGCAGCGTTGTTCCCATCATTCCTGCCGATTCTGTAATGTACAACATCCGCTCGAGATTGCAGCGTATTGCCAGAAGGCTGCAGAAACCTGCTGCTGCAGCAAGGAGGAAGCATCTCTCTGGCCCATTTACAGGCCTGAATTAGACACTGATGTCACCCGGCGGAGTGGGACGGTCTGTGCTGCCG
The DNA here is from genome assembly GCA_036785175.1 of Eupleurogrammus muticus. Taxonomy (NCBI): domain Eukaryota; kingdom Metazoa; phylum Chordata; class Actinopteri; order Scombriformes; family Trichiuridae; genus Eupleurogrammus; species Eupleurogrammus muticus. The sequence goes on along the minus strand of JAYKQN010000011.1, from coordinate 16,395,695 downwards.
CACTGCTGCGTTGTGTTGGAGCGGCGGCTTCCTATTGCGGAAGGCCTGCTCACATCTGCCAGGACTGGGAGTGTTTATTAGCCAATAAAAAACAGATTCACTGAAGGTTACTCAGTGATTTAATGAATAAGAATAGTAATGACTACATTTATGTGGGAAGGGGGAGCTCACCTCAACAACAACGATGTGTAGCAGTCTAATCAATAATATAAAGTGATTCATATCATATCAAATTAAATCATCTAGCTGTAAGGATTTGCTTTTTTTGTCCTCCTCTATTACGCTTGTTACCATATCATGAGTTTCATTTTAATGCTCAGACAATTAAAGCATTCTTAAAGCAATCTTTCACAGATGAAATTAGCAATTTCAAAATAATAATAATAAGCAAAGTAATAAAGAATGGGAACAACTGTGAATACATGTGATTCACATTATTTTTGTGTCAAACAGCCAGCAAGCTGTTTTCTAAATGTCTTGTGTTTACACGTATACGTCAAATATGACGCATCTCATGTCTAATTTGTTTTTTTTCCCCCTGTAATCCAAATATCATAAATCAGCCAAACCTTAACCACAAAACCATGAGTCACTGGACAAATTTGCTGATACGAGCTACTGTCGATCCAACGCGGATTCAATATCTGAACATATCCCGGGGTGAACGCCGTTTTCTATGATTTAACCGAGCCACACGTCCCGACAGTCAGTCACCCTGCCGCGCTGAGGTCAGATCTCCTACGTCACTACGCCTGCGGCCAGCAGTCTGATGATTAAACACCTGGCGAGTGAAAACAAGAAACTGGAGCTGAGATTCCTGCGCCCTGAGCTCACAGTCGTGGGAAGCTCCGCGGTGGCTCCGCTCAAACCCGAGTCATGAATGAAGTGCCCTGCCTTGGCCTTTCAGAGTGCTCGTGTGCTGGTCCTGATACCACCCTACCCAAATTTAGAATGGAAACTGCTGTGGAGGAGGAGGGAGCGCGCCCAACTGACATCGAAGTAACCCCCCACCCCACCCCCCCACCAGACAGAAAATAACCTGGAGTGATGACGACATGGTGAGATCACCTCTTTGTGACACCAAAGGTTTGGATCACAGTCCCATTAACAAGCTGCAGAAACAGTGATCACTTGATAATCTGATTAGTTGAAGGACTGGATTTGAAAAAGCATTCATTTGTTTTGGCAAACGTGGGCCACAATCACCTCTTTGAAAGTTAAAATAGATAATGATTCTCTGTTTTACAATCACAGTTATTGAACATCTTTGGACAGATCGCTGAAATTTGATATAAAGCATCATTATCCTGCACGCCAATGGAAGGGATTATGTAGAAGTATTGAGCACTGGTAATCGCAATACACCAGACAACAATACCCACCTAAAGTCCTCAGAAATCACTCTGACTTAGTCTGTCTGAAGTCGTTCTGTTTGTTCAGAAGCAACTACAAGATGCATCTAAGCTATAAAGATTCATAAACCAATTCCAAATTCTATAGAATCAAATGGTAACAACCATCAGAATGAGAAAATGGTTACAGAATATGGTGAAACATTGGTAACGCGTAATTTTGGTGAACGCTGCATACTTCTGTAAAAGTCACAATCAATTCCAGGCATTTTACTCTAGAGAGACCCACTGACATCCACAAGTGTGAATTTAGTTTTTGAGCTTTGGGGGATTGTCCAGCTAAATTGTGTTCACACAGATATTAAAAAGTTCATGTTGTATCCCCAAAGCAATTTGGGGCTGAAAAATTAAGAGACAAAGTGCCAAAATCTGCAGTTTCTTGAAAAAACACTTGAGGTTGGCTCCAAAAGCAGAGTCCATTCGCATCGAGCCCTTTATTAAAATGCTCACATTACAACAGCAATGCAGTCTCCATATATAATTTACAGTTCATGACAACTGCACATGAACCAACATGTGAAAAATCCCCATGGAGGGCCATGATAAAATGCCTGGCTCTAGGTAAGGTGCAAAAGTGGTTTTGGTCTCATTAGATAATTTTCCCCATTCATCACAACTGTACAGGGGGGATTTTTCTATAGCTCAACAGTTAGGTATCAGTAAGGATGTAGCCACATTAAACTACAGCTGGCTAGTTGCATAATGGCTACGGCTATCAGTTTGCTAGCCGCAGCTCCCCATCAGCTCCACACCCTCATCCAAACATGGTAACTTGTGGCTCCAGGTAAAGCAAGATGCTGAAACACAAAATGCTGAAAACAAGGCTTCAAAACGCTTCCTTAAATGGGTGACATCACAGTGGCTTGGTTAGGTACTTCTTTAAAGTTTATGTGTACCAGGACCAAATACATATTTTTTGTGTCAAAACAAACACACCAAATCAAGTGTTACTTACTGCCATGTACGGTCTACATCCCGCATCTCTGGTTTTAGCGATAGAGTCCACTAGCTGACCACTGATGCCAAAGTCACACAGTTTTATGTTGCCGTTCCTGTCCAGGAGGATGTTTGACGGCTTAATGTCTGCGTGAGTGAGGACAACGAGAAACAGGAGATGAAAAGACACATAAAGGACCACTGACACATACACTAAGAAAGCGTCTTGCACCATCTTACCTCTGTGTATTATTTTCAAGTTTTCTTTTAAGTGGTTAAGTGCTTTCACAGTCTGCAATGTGAAAAAAAAATGATTTTTAGTAGAAGACGCTGGAAATTAGGCTGCATCACTTCTGAATAGAAGAAGATGACTTACAGCTAATGTTATTCTTCCTAAGATTTCTTCTGGAATCACGTCGTCTAATGAGCAATATACAAATTTGTAAAATTTGTCTAACGAGGTAGCCATAAGTTCCATACAGATCCAACAGTCACCCTGAAACACAAAAAAAAATATTCAGTCATGGGTTTCAATCTAAAATGTACACAACTGCTTTAAGAACAATTAAAAGTTAAATACACAAAAATGTGATTTAAACTCACCTCTCTGAAAAGAGCGCCGTAAAACTGCACAATGTACGGACAATCACTACTCCTCATGACCACGTCTAAGTCCATCAGCAGCTGCTTCTGTTCTTTTTCATCAACAGTGGAACGAATTCTCTGATGGAAACAAAACACTTGACAATCAAATACTTGTTCGCACTATGAGTTACTAAATACTACTTCTAAAAAGGACATATTCACATTTCCATGTCTATATTTATATTGTACGAAACTACTCAAATAGTTACAGTTAAAAAAATATATATATTTGTCTATTTGTCTGTAGCTGTTTGTGCAGTACCTCAGTTCAGCCTCTGTCTGAAACAGGCCATTTAGGCTCATTTTTAAAGCCTCCCTCCTGATGTGCACATTCTGTTCTTATGTTCGCTTCAGACAGACTGCAATTGGCAACTATCATTTGCCATATTTGGCCAGTTAGTCAACTTCTCTAAAGTGTGTTAACAGGGATTAGAGTTCACATAGTATCCCCAAAGCAACATTTGGGGCTGAAAGTTAAGAGACACAGAAGTGCCTAAATCTGCAGTTTCTTGAATAACACGACACAAAGAAAGTCATTCCTCCTTGGATGCCCATGTTTAAATGCCCAACATTATAGCAGCAATCTAATTTAGGCATCCATCATTTTCCTGTTCAGGACACCTGCAGAGGAAATGAATTTATAGCATATTAATTTATATTGATTACAGCAAAAGTCACAGTAGACACAGATCCTGCCCAGCTCCACACTCTCATCCATTTTTGTCTCCAAGAACAATATGGCGATGGCCTAAATGCCAAAATAGAGACTGCAAAATTGGAGTCCATAAACCAACATCCCCTGTTCACTTCTCTATGGATAACAGACAGGTAAATGATCACCTTGACCGCCATGATCTGGTTGCTGGGCTTGTGCACCATCTTGTTGACGGAGCCGTAAGCCCCTCGGCCGATCTCGCCCAGATCCTTGAGATCCTCGGCTGTGAAATCCCAATGCTGCTCCGGGGAGATCTTCAACTTCCCTGAGGACTCGATGCTGTGTGTTCTCAGCCTCTCTCTGACAAATGTTATTAATGCAAAAGAAAAAAAAATAGATAAAAAACTTGAATTCATGTTTGAGGGAACTGACAGCAGATGAGGATCGCAGCAGCTAACTCACATGTGCGGGTTCTGAAAGGGCGGTCCCGCCGTGTTCAGTGTGAATCTAGTGGTGGGTTTGATCGGGGGATTGGCAAAGTTCAGCTTCAGGGCTTTGCGTTTACCTGAGCGGGAACAAGAACCACAAACAAGGTCAGATTTTTCTTAAACGGAGCGGCGAACGTTGAGGACCTAGCAAGACCAGCAAGCAAACTCATCCCACACGAAAGGTCAGATCGATGGAAGGCACGGGCCAAAATTGCACAAAAGATAAAGCAAGATAACACACAGGAAATGAGGAGACAAGAAAATGTATCCAACTGTACTCAAATCCAGGGACGTCATGCTTCACTTTCACCGAGGGAATTAAATTAAAATGGTCGTCTCTGCATCACATATGGATGTTTTATATTATTTATTCTAAACTTGCTGTCATGTTTCTTACAAATACTTACATTTAAGCCTTTAATTATGTTGTGTCTCAAATGCATGTTTCTTCACAGTCTACTATATACACAATAGAGTATTGAGTATAGAGTTAGTTAATTAATTTACCTTTTAAAAGCTTGGGGTCACTTAGAAATGACCTTATTTGTGAAAGGAAACCACAGTTTATTCAATGGAGATTGTTATTTCAACAAAAAAATCATTAATTCTAATCTTGTCAAAGTCTTGAAATTATGAATAGCAATAAGAATTTTTTGTACATGTTTTCAAGAATGCATTAAAGACATATTGTTAGTAACAGTATTTCAGATTTTGGCTTCCTTGACCTTTAGGTATGCCATCGTCTTTAGACGGTTCACATCGAAGACTTTAAAAAGAAGAAGTCCTCCCCCTCCTGCTCTGTAGGCGAGATGCTGACCACTGAGGGTGAGAAGCGTCCAGCATTCCACACTCAACTTTTCGACTGGTCTATGTACACCATCTGGGTCCTCATGGTGCACCGCATTTTCCATTGTCAGTGTGAACACACTTGTGCACTCAAGATAGCAAAAGATGCATAAAGAAACATGCAGTTTGAGACACAGCATGGGCTATCCTAAAAGGAGGGGAATCCATTTTTTTCTTATTGTCAACAACAAATACCATGAAAAGACTAAAACCTTAATTAAACATTAAAAACTGGTTATAAAATATATAACCAGCAACAGAAATATTTTTTAAAAAAAGCAAAAAGGAAATTTACAGGCAATATAAAGTTACTGTACATTATACATATGTTATATGTACAAAAAGGGAATGTTAGGTTCATAAATAAAAGACTATTTCAATTCATCACTGATGAAAATAGTCCCCAACAGATGCATCATTTCCTTTTTGAGTAACACTAAATGTATTCTTTATTTTGGTCTTTTCATGGTATCTGTTGCCATAAGAGAGTTGGTTCAATAACCTTAATAACTATTATCGATCCCATTTCAAAGTCTAAGATTAAGAAATTAAATTCCAATTGATGAAAATGTTCTTCTTCTCCTCTTTCTGCTGTTGTAACACCAGCAGCAGCAGCTGATTTCATGAGCTTGTGAATACCCGCTCAATTTGCTTACCACAATCTTGCGGGTCTACCTACATGTGAACCTTTACTTTGATGCAAAATGGAAAAAGTAAAAATAAAATAACATGCAGCTAAAATCCCAAATGCCTTCACCCATTATGCAGATACACACACACACACACACACAAACATGAGATGAAGGAGGGGGGGGGATATTTCTCGTAATGGAGACATGCTTCTCAAGGCCAACTGCTTTGATTTCACCTTGAATGGAAGGAGAGCGATCCACGCTCGCTCCACCCCGAAAAAAACACCACAAGAATGCGTGCGCTTGAATTCCACCAAATGGAAAACATCACTTGAAATGACAACTCTTGAGTGGACTCCTTGTCTCGACAAGCAAGCGAGCTATGCTGAGGTGCACCCATGCCAAGAAGAAGAAAAAAAAAAAAAAAAAGACAAACCGGTTGAGGAGGGAAAAAAAAAAAAGTGACAACACTACAGGCACTACTACGGTTTGTTAGTTGCACACTGAAAACCAGTCGTAGAACTCCCATACAGGTTTTATCTGTGAATTCAATTAATAATAATAATATAAAAAAATGAACACTCTTTATTTAGTTGTGCCAAAGTATCAATGGAAGCTCTGAGCTTTAGGCTTGTGCCGAACAGTCAAATATCTAATTATATATATATTATATTTAATTAATTATTGTAGATATGTTAAATATCTACAATAATTAATTAAATAAAATAAATTGAAATCGTCTCAATGCAGGTGTCCATCAAAGTACAGCTTTATAATGTGTCATGTATCTAAGTAAGTCACATCGAAGAATAGGTTCACAATTTTCAAATGTGTTCAGGTGTCCATGTGAATGCTGAAAGAGGTTTTTGCTCTTTATAATCATTGCTCCTGTTCATGCTGGCTATTAAAGTGTCCTTCAGGTGTTAGCAATAAAGGACAAACACAAAGTAATTTTGTGCAACAACCTGTGAGTTACTCACATCAAGTTTACACATTTTAGGGTATTTTTAAACATCAAATCCCCTCTGTATTTTCTCAGATATCATTTTCCGGAGCAGCTGTGGTGGATGTCAAAAACAAACACAAATACAGGGACTTTGGCATAAAAATATGTTGAAATAGATTTTACACAGAGACTGGGATGGATACCATATCACTGACATTGTAGGTGCATTATAAAAGCATATTCTAATGGTCTGAATGAACTGGAGAAATGCAGCAAAAAAAAAGGTTTGCCTGTTTATTTGAGCTCTTGACATTTTTTTAAGAGACAAATTGGAAATTGTGAACCCGCCCTTCAAGGATCGGACCCTTGGACTGCCAGCACAAGCCTACGTGAACCCGTCAGAAGCCTTCACTTGGATTAGTTGAGAACAGCAGGACAGACTCCCCCATACCAGACTGTCAGGCGGAAACAAAGGGATGAGAACTGTTGGTGCTGAAGCAAAAGAGGTTTGGCTTACTTGGGGGAGCTCCAGACAGGTTTATCTGAAAGCCTAGAGGTGAGAAGACAGCTTTTATTTTCCTTCATAGTTCACCTTCAACTTGCCAGCGTGTTACTGCATGTGATCCTCATGAGGCGGCTTAGTTAGCATAACCTCCCTTGCTGAAGACACTATAGAGGGAAAAAAATCAACTCTCGCTGAATTAAAAACGGCCTCCATTGCATCCAAAAGAAACCGGGGAAAAGGCACTAAGACGTCCTGCAGGCTTTAGGCTTGAGAAACCCTCTCAGAGAAATTGGCCTTGCTTTTGCTGAGTCGTCAAACACACTTCTACTGGAGGGTAATGCATCAGCATGCACATGCATTATAATGAGACAACTGCACAAGCACTTGAGTATGGTAAAGTATGTATGACACATGTAACAGCAATTGAAGAACACAAAACAACCTGCAGATGAAAACCAAACAAAAATAAGGGGTGGGGGGGATCTAGGAGTCTGTATGGATTACAAAAAATGAGATATTATAGTTTGATACATAATTTCTTAGGACAGCTCACCGTCATATGTCATCATGTCAGGAGTTAGGAAATATAAGTTAGCAGCATTAAGGTACAAGAAAGAATACGGTCAGGGTAATGTGCAAAAACAGGATTTACATATAGTTATTACTACTGTTATGGCTTATTAGAGTATCATCTATCATGAAAATAAAAATCTAAAACATAATTTAGTTATAATTCTGATTAGATCACAAGATTAAAAAAATGCTATCTATCATCTTTAAATCTGGCAAAAAGGTAAAAAAAAAAAAAGTCAAAATCTTCTTCCAAAGTCTTGATAAAATAGAAGTGTTCACATATAAAGTTTTCATTATCTTGCATTCTTCTTCTAGACTGAAATGGCACTCATCATCTGTCTCTATGAAGTCAATAAAAATGTGTAGCTACCTGTTTCACTCTGACATCTCCAGCAGGTGTTGGACTCTGAAAGTTAGAACAACAGACATGGTTTGTAGAGAAATACAGGGTTAATCATGAGCCCACAAAACAGGACACAACACAATTTAAATTAACAATACCATCATACCTACAGGAACGTACACAAAACACTTTACATACACATGCATGCACTCATAAATGTTGTTTATATGCTCTTATCCACTACTATTGCTTTGTCAAAAATAAACCCTAAGATTTTTTACTAAGAGATGAAAAACATTTCCTTGGTTGCATCTATCGTGCAGAATAGATGGAACCATATTATATAAAAATCATTGTCAAATGTATTCAAATGAATTGGATTTTGCATACTGAGAACCATAAAAACAAAATGTAGCAGGAGGTCTGATTATTTCGATAGATTTGACATCCACAAACTCCCTCATGACCATAAGAAAAATGAGTACAGTGTGAACATTGAACATGTCACCTGTTCATGATGCAAGCACAGCCCCAAATGAAGGATGTTTTAGCCGATATTGGGTCAAGTGTAAAGGATTCCTATTTTGTGAAAATTGTCCATTAGGTTGTCATAATTCTGTATTTCATGTTTGAATTTAGGTGAGTAAATGAAAGAAGGGGTAGAAAAAATAAATAAATAAGGGTGTGCTGTAATTCAAACAGATGATGTAACACTGATTCAATGTATGCGGAGTAGCATTTTTAGTATTGCGAGATTTTACAAAAAAACATTTTTTCATGACTTCTATGGCGCGTTCAGCTAAACACAACCTTAAATTTTCATTTAAAAAAAAGATGTTTGGCGAGATTGCCCCCACCCATTGAATGCAACGCGGGTACAAAATGTCAAAATAAATCGTAACAAGGACATTTAATCAATTAAACATGTAAATAAAATAAATCCGGCTCCATTTTGAGACGATCTAGAGATCGATCGGTCGGCTCCGCTGATTATTACTGATCCTTTCCCCCTTGGGGATCTTTTTTTTTCCCTCGTCTCCTCCGGTGCTGGGAGTAGCCTGAGCCTCCCACGGCTGGCCCTGCTAGCAGTAACCTTCACTGCAGCAGAACGGACGGGAAACCCACGGCCCCGACACGCACACGTCCCAACCACCCCTCCACACCCCAAAACACACACACACACCCCAACACACACACACACACACACACACACACACCTGCCCCCTCGCGCACTCACCCTGCATGTTGCTCATGGTGGTGATGTGCTGCGGCGGCTGCGGGTGGTGCTGCGGCGGCGGAGGTGGCGTCTGCTGCTGCTGCGGGTGGTGGTGGTGCTGCTGGTGGTGCGCTGCGGTTCCTGCGTTGTTGCCGCTTGGTGCCGTTGAGTTGTTCGGACCGTGGGTCGCCATTGTTGTGTGTTTGAATTCCATCAGCGGCGGCGGCGGTAGCTGCGGGGCTGCAATGCAGAGAGACGCGGAGAGCGACTTCACCCTCCCTGCAGGAATAGCGACGAACCCCCACTTGACGGCAACTTCGCCGCAACGCACGCAAAAAGGGAGCGACCGCGGAACAGTTTTAAAAAAAAACGTGTGAACTTATCACGCTGTTTTTGTTGTTTTCCTTTTTTTGTTTTAAGTTGTGTGTTACGTTCAAAAAAACTACCTGTGTAGTAACGTTAACGAAAACAAAACACCCAGCTAGGCTAAGCCAGCGCTAAGCTAGCTGAACTGGCCGAGGAGCTTTACGACCCGCAATCAGCTGACCAAGTGACACTGACATGTCGACACCCACAGACAAGCTGGCGGCAGCCAGCCGACGTCACGCCGGATGTGACGTACCCTAATGTCAAAATAAAATCAATACTCGGTTCTCAATACTCCCATACATTGCAATTAAGCTTCGCTTTCGGTGTAACACAATTCAAACAAACTAAAATATTTATCGATTATTATATTTAATAATAATAAGTATTAAACAAGGTTAGGTATAAGTTTGTATCCGGTACCTTCTTCCTCGCTGCAGCAGCTGGAGCAGGAAAAGGCTGTTTTCAGGGTGGATCGAATGTCTGACATTTCTCCTTGCCTTATTCTTGCAGTGCTTGCAGCAGGATAGAGCACCGCCTGGTCTGTATTCATCTCAACGAACCACTCTTTGTGGATCTGCTTGGTATAGTGATGTTCCCTGTCAGGATGCTCTCAGTGGCACAAGGATAAAAAATCTCTACATTTTTGAGAGGATACCTGGAATTTTCTAAAGTGCCCCTGGTCAGGTCATCAGTCATGTGGACACCAAGGTACTAGTCCACCCATTCCACTGAGGACCCATCGATGTTATCAGAGGCTGTAATCCCTTTCCTAGTTGTTCCCAAAGTTCAACTTCTTATATTGTGCTAAAACTCAGAAGTAAATTTTCCTGACACCAATGAGTCAACCCTTTTTACACAGCCCTCCCTCCCTTGATGGCATAAAGAAGACTCAGCATTATTCTGTCTTTACAACAGTCTGTGTATTTTACACTAAACCAAACAAGGCATTGTCATTCTGGCCTATGTTTGACCTTTATACAGCCTGCATGCTGGAATCATACACATAACCAAAGTGATCTGTGATGCAACAACACAAGCATTTATTGTGACTTATGATGTTGTTTACATATAAGTTGAACCGATCCCAAGCCAACGAAAGTGGGACAAGAATGGTGTGTTTGTGAGGGACAATGTGGGACATCAGAGAAATTAGGAAAAGGCCCTTGGGTTGAAAGGCATGTGCCTTTCGGGTTTAGGGAAGGTGTGCCCTTTTTACTGCCTAAAGATTTTAATCCATGGGCGAGTAAATATTTCCTCTAGTGAGCTGTCAACCCATTGTGTAATTGAAGTAGTAGCCAATTGGAGAGCTACAATGAACTAGTATGAGCCAATGAGCAGTGTTATTACAAGAAATAATAGGAGTTATAGCATTGTTCCTTTGTTTGTGGTTGGGGGCACAAGTTTCCCCCCCAGGATTTTTGCTTGTTTGAAAGATCACATTATTCATCCTCTAATGTTAAAAATCAGGCCACAAAGAACCAAAAAAATAAATTAATAAAGACAAACAAGAAGCAACCAGTGATCTAAAATATTTAAAAAAGTCTTTAACATTATGTAAATTCTCAGTCATTAATGATTTTATTAATGCAATTACACCGGAAGACGTGTCTCTTCTCAGTATGAGAAGCTTGACGTTATTGCGGGTTTAGGGAAGGTGTGCTCGTTTTGTTGCACACTGCAGCCCGGAGAGATAACGTAGACGATTTAATCCAATGCGGTTGATTAAAACAGACCGGTGTATGTTTTATTTTTTTACTATATAAAATAAATCAACATATGATGCAGCTCTGCTTTAATCATGTGACTAAAGAACTGGTTGTAGTGATGACAGACAACTAAAAACTTCTAAAGTATAACATAATTTAATATGGTTTGATTCCGAATTTTGACTAGAAAGAGGATTTTTGACTCATAGTAAGAAACTGATACTTTAAAAATAATTTAGGAACTGCTGCATTTTGTATCTCAACAGATCATTGCACCATGGCAATGGCGTTACAACAACAAACAAACCCTCGCGGATTTATGGGTCTGAGGAAGGCGTGGTGGACCAGTGCGTCTGCTCCGTGACGTCATTACGTCCCGCGCGGCCGGAGCCGGGCAAAGTGAAAGGTTAGGAGACAGCGATGGGAGAAGTTTGCAAAGAGAACAACATCAAAACATGGCTCACTCTGGTTTGGCAAGTCTGCAACATGTTGATGTCTTTATTTTTCGCTCTCGCAACATACGTACAGGTGAGGGGCTTTTATTTGTTTTAATCCGTTCTTTTCTGCACTTGAACTCGAATTCAAACGCTGAAACTGTGCCTCAAAATCTTTAGATCAACGATCCCGACGCGGGGTTATGGATGGTGAGAGTTTAAAAGCATACCTCACATTTCTTTTGCGATTTTATAGAGGATTTGTTATTTATGGCACGTTTCTCTTCCAGGCTGGTTATGTTGTCCCTGCAGTCCTGTGTGCTTTAACTGGCTTTAAACCTCATGTGACAGGTAAAAATATGTGGTTGGATCTTTAGTGGGCTTTCCCTATCACTCGGGAAATTTTGGTTTTCCTGTTTTCCACACACTCTGCAAGCCTTGATTGCATTGTGAAGTGCTGATAGTGACACCAAGCGGCTGTCTATTGACAGTACAACGCATTCAGAGAGTCCTCCTCAATGACAATAAGAATTTGGGTTGAAATCTCTCCTTCAGAGACTTTGCCCTGGAGGCGTGTTGCTGACCTCCACCTGATGACTTCTAGTGCTGTCACTGCCATGCTGGGATGGAGGCTTTATAAAGAGCGCGTCACTGACATCTTCCAACAGGAGGAGGGCAGGTAGGTTTGCATCCAACTATCAAACATCGGCATGAATTAGCCCCACTGGGGTGCTCTTAAAAGCACTTTTCTCTGGTCTCCAACAGTTGTGACATTTTTTTTAAATTTTAGACTCCTCTTCAATGCTCAAGACTTAGTGAAAATCATCAGCATTATTTAATGAAGGTGACAGTGCACTTGCTATGCATGATAAATAATGATAAATAATATCTCAACATTTAGAATTGTGGTTTTATGAATTGGCTGTGTTGTTAATATATTTTGGGCTCACAGAAATTTTAAGTTTATAATGAGAGCCTATGGGATGGAATGTTGGTGCTTCAGTGGGTGACCTTATCGCTTAGAACGTAAAAGGACAAAAAAAGTCTAGAATTTTTTTTAATTCCACTCTCCTCCTTGCCATAACATACAAATATATATACAGATGATTTTTTCCAAATTTGTTTAATTTTCTTATTCTTACATCTGAAAAATTTACTAAATTTGAATGAGCGGCCTCCTTTTTGATCCCAATACTAAGACTTTCAGAGAGTAGCAAAATGGACCTCTTTTTAAACCTTGCTAGTGTCTCCAAAACATTTACTTTAGAAACACAAAATCTCATCGTAACTTTAGCTGAGTCCTCACAGCAATGATGGTCCGTGTTGTTTTCCGAAAGGTGCGACCGTTTTGTCAGTCGAAGCTCAGAAAAGCAAGACCAGAGCAGACTGAGAGAAATGCTTTATTTCCTCCATGTCTCTGTCTGCCTCTACCTGCCGTCGTCATTGGCAACCGGCTCAAGTTGCCGTGGTAACCTCTGAGGCTCAGGCCGCAGCTCGTTAAGGTTTAAAGGCAAACACCTGGTGCTCGTTAACCTGTTCAAACACTGACCCAAACATAACATAATAACATTTATATGATACACATATGACTTCTCACACATTAATAATATTTTTATTTAGATTTTTTTTTAAATGAGAAATCTGAAAAAATTTGGGAATTTTGAAATGTCTACAGTAAACCTATTGGAGGAGCATACATGTCTGAATAAATACTTAAAAAGATAAAGTATAGTAATTCTTTCTTTTGTCTTCCTTATCTTGTTTTTAAAGTTGGATTCACTGCAAGTTCCTTAAGAGAATCTAATATATGAACAAAAAGATCACATACATGTAAAAATCCTAAAGTGCATTTGTTATTTTTGTCCCCTGTTAGAGAGTTTTCTGGTCTCATGTTGACACTCATTTGGCTTCTCCTGTGTCGCCACTCTGGAAGGTAAAATATGCAGCAGTATAATGTCTATGTTTTTAAAAAGGGTAGAATGATGTAGGAGATTTGCCACCATATGATGCCACTAACCGCTTTTTTTTTTAATGCCCTCCAGTATGCGTTGTTTTATTTCCTAAAACATAATCCTCTTTTTGTGTCAGGGCTCCAGTGGGGACGCTCAGAGTTTCAACAGCTGTCGCCATCACTATCTTCCCCTTCGTGGCCTGGCTTTACTACTATATCAACAAGGAGCTGAGATCCAACTGGCCTTCACATTGTCAAAACACCATCTAGACTAACTAAGCTTAACAATACTGAAGAATTTTTGTGAGAATGGCTGACTGTTGTGTCTGTTGACTGAAAATGAGGGACCAAGAAATAACCTTTTTTTATAGTATTATTACAAAAATGTCTTGCATTAAAGCTTTGTAATTTTTGGAAGTATTTTTCATCAATGTCAGTGTTACTAATTGTCTCTCCTTACTGTAAAATGAAATCTGTAATTATGGACTGATTAAGTTATTGATTTCTATTGAAGTATGTAAAAGTGTGTGACTGCTTGTGTTCTTTCTTGAAATGGGTGCATTCTGAAACTTTATAATAAAATCAGTGGAGGAAAATATACTTCTCACTTGATGCTGCTTTATCATTCCACTTCACTGCATCACTGCGGGGAAACAATTACTTTCTATACTTGTATATGATGAAATCATACTTTACTTTCTATATTTATTTTACATCTTAAATTACTTTTTCAGATGCAGATTTATAACAAGCTTTTAAATACACCACAAAGTTAAAGCTGAAACTAGTGGTTTACAACCTTGTTTAAAAATTTGTGTAGTGTGTTACACTCAATTTTCACAAGGTTTCATTTCAATAAATGTTCAACTGATCCAAAATGCAGTCACGATGTTAGTCATAATTTCACACCTCATAACACATGCTTAGTGGGGAAGGAAGATCCCAAGGTTGTCTGGACTATTGCACATGTTTAGAGGATACTTGAAATATTTTACAACATGACGATTTTTGTGTTGAATACCATTTTCAATGTAATATCAAATATTATGAAAGGAGTGTAAAATCCATCCCAATTTCTTCAAAGTCAATGTTCAGAGCAGACATAAAGTGAAGATTATAGATATTTTGGTAAAACGATTTTACCCTAACCCAGTTAAATGAATGCATATTCTCAAGGAACTTGGAGTAGAAAAAAATAAGACACAATCATGCATTTCAACTCAAACCTAAAAAAAAAAAAAATTGAAAAATTTAAATTGAACAATGGTGTTTTTCGTTAAAAAAAAAAATAATAAAAAAAAATAAATTGTATTTTAAAAAGCATTTATCAGATCTCATAAATTGTACATTTTGTGTTCAAGTGTCATTTGAAAGTCAAAAAAATAATACAAAAATGACACAAAATATGTTATTTTGACACCAAATTTAAAATGGTGTAAAGAAAACGAATTACTAATGATACATTTTAGATATTAAATCCACCTAGAATATAAAACTAATTGATTGCATATGTTTTTATTTTATTTTTTTTATCTGATACCATGTTATGTATGGTTTGTTTCCAGGGGGCAGCAGTGAGTGCAGGACGCTAGAGAAGACGTCACTTCCTCTACTGCTCAGCTGTATAAACACTGACCTGAGAGCAGCCTTTAAACTATTTGACCGCTCTATTTAACGCTGTTATGAAAGTGTAAACTGACTCCAGAACAGTAATATGTATGCTACGTTCCGCTGGTGCACTTGTCACGTTTTTGTGAACTTGCAGCCGCTTCCTGACATCGGCGGCGATGCTTCTCATCGCCAACATGTCCCTGGGTTTGCTGCACTGTAACGTGAGCTGTAGGTTGTTGTCTCGCGCTAACGTTAAAGTCCTACAAACGTGTCCTCGTGCCCAAACCGTCAGATTCACACACAGCGTTTTACGGGGGGAGACCGGACCGTCGCGCACATGCTTACCGTGGAGAGTCAACGGCTGCCGGGTAGGTCAAAGCTAGCCGCCGGTGCTACCAACGGTACGTGGACGTAACGGTACATCACCAAGCCCCCTTTAGAAAACCGTCATTTCAACGTACGCAACGCGCTGCTGTCGCGGTGCTTTGTCGTCCGGCTTTTTCTTGCAAACGACGTCAACCTTCAAATGTTATAGTTCAGCAATACTTACACTTTCTATACTACTTTCTTATACCTTTTTATATTTTTATTGAAATGCAATATGAGACTTCTCCTAGAGTTAACGAAAATATTAGTCGTAATTATAGTTGTCCAACTATTATATTAAAAAAAGGTGTTCAGTAATTGAGCAGAGATCAGCTGACCATGGCTTTGCATTAATTACGTTAAATTGACAATTATTTCAATGGAGTTTGGCATAGTGCACAGCAAAATTACTCCCGGACACTTCATGGGGCCATGTTTGAAAAAAAATGTATGGGGTTCACTGAAGAGTCAAATAACTTTTAATGCAGCTTGAATTGTGCCATGAATCACATGTAATACGTTTGTCAACTTTTATCAGTATATAAAAGTTTGACACGTTGAATAAAATAAAAATTGGAATAGGGAATATCTTAGTAGCTTTATGTGAAACTGCTCTTGCACAGTATGCATCACCAACACAAAAAACATACACTTTAAATATCTAAAAAATTATTTTTGTTTTTTGGTTTCACTAATTGACATTTTGTCAAAATGCATATGTGATTTTTTTTTTTTGTTAAGAAAGTACATTATGGGAGACCTGATGAATGCTTCCTAAAACTGTATTTTATAAAGTTTTTGACTTTCTCATCTTGCCAACATTATTTGTTACTGCCATAAATGGGATAAAAACGTTCATTTGAGCTCCTGACTGTTGTTTTAAGGTATTTGACCACATTACTTTATTTCCCGTTTCCACACTAATAGGTGGATGGGAGTCGGTATAGAGCATCACTTTGGCTCAGTCAAAGCTGCTCAAGAGCGTTTTCCTCCTTACCTCCACCGCCTTCAAAAGAAAAGCCAAAGATGTATGGGGTAAGTGATTTGAGTTTGGTATGTCATTCCAAGTCTATCCTTATCTGAATTTAAAGCCTGGTGGTGGAAATGTTTTAAGCACAAAAGGGCCAACAGGGATTGTTTTGTGTTAGTCATCATCAATCAACTGCCACTCTGTAACCTTAAACTTCAAAAACAATGTCATGTTTATTGACATTGTTGATCTTAATTAAATCCGCCATTAATTGACCTGATACAGCTCTTCAGCCATTATTTGTAGGATCATAGGGTTGTTCTTCTGATGCAAAAAAACACTGAACCCCAATTTTCTAAAGGTTGCATTTCCATGTCACATTGACTTTTAATAAGACACATTTGGCTGAGAATGGAGAACACATTCAACCACAGCAAGTGTAGTTTTAAGTTTCTACATAATTTACAACAACAGTAACAATAATAAATCAAACATTTTTGCAGAGAAATGTCTGCTTTAAAATTAACTTAATGCTATCAGTTAAAAGTTTAAAGGTTTTGTCTAGTACGATATATGTGTGAGGAAACACTGTATTTAACACACTGACCCACTGAAACAGTACTTATTATTAATTTATAATACTTAAGTATTAATTCCAGACCAGACAGCTTCCTTTCTGACCACATTAAATATAAAATATATGCTAAATAATTGATTAAATTAGCCCATTATGATAAAACTAATCATAGTTGGTTAAAGAAAAATTTGTCAACTCTTCACTGTCTGAACATTGTGGGAGATTAATCATTAGATTAATCTCCCACAATGTTCAGACTCCCATTAATAGCCCTAAAAAGTGAAGATCCTTTTTCCTGCTACACAATTATTTTCTTTTTCTTTTTGTCTCCTCTTTAAAGCCTGTGACATGGAAATCATTAGCAATAACATTTGCTATTGGAGGCGCTATGCTTGGAGTGATGAAATACTTTAAGAAAGAAAAGGAAACCAGTAAGTATTTTACTGGCCTTTGCATAGAAACACATGAAGACCAAGCTAATATGTTATAAAAGTTTAAAGTTTAGATATTGTTTTATATCTGTTGAATCAAGGAATATGGAAGTGAATTAATAGTTTGGATTATAGTTTAATATGTATTAAATACTCTTCTCAAAACATGAACCTTCTAATACTTATGTAAAGGTTTTTTTTTAATGTAAAGAACTAATAATGACCTATCTCTCTTAAACTTTGAATGTGGCATCTTGCAGTGATTGAAAAAGCGAGAACCAAATCGATGGGGAAGCCGTTACTGGGCGGGCCTTTCTCGCTCATTGATCACAACAACAAGCCCGCCAAGAGCGAGGACTTCCTTGGACAGTGGGTCCTCATCTATTTCGGGTTTACACACTGTCCTGACATCTGCCCAGATGAAATAGAGAAGATGATCGAAGTGGTGGATGAAATAGGTAACAAGTAACAAACCTGTTTGTGTCAGTGACTAAGAGATGTATAGTTTTCTTCAACTCTTTTAATATTCCTATTTTGGCTTTTTTCACAGACGGAATAAAGACTCTCCCAAACCTGACGCCTCTCCTCATCACCATTGACCCTGACAGGGACACACCAGAGGCCTTGGCTACGTATGTGAAAGGTACGGTCTCTGCGTTTTTCTTTTGTTGTTTATTTTCATGTGAGATGAGTCATTATATGCATAGAATGCCTAAAAATTGTGAAATATGTTAATCCACTGTTTTCCAGTGTTAATGGTAAAAAAGTCATACGTAATATAACTCAAAGATATTTAAAGTACATAGAGAAACCAGGAAATATATTCATATCAAAAAGCTTGAACTTTAAGTATTTTACAGTTTTCTTTGGGAAAAAAGCTCAAAAGTCATAATATATAAATCAAATGTAGAGAAATAACTTGTAAATGATTCTCGATGGTTGGTAATAATGAGGAGAATTGGAACAAAATGATTCCTTTAGCAATTATCCCAATTTTTGTGTTTAAAACAAACATTTTAGATATTGACTTATTTTCAGTCTAATGTGATTACCTGTAAAATAAAATTATCCTGTTTTTCAGTTATATTCACTGTATTGTGTGATTACCTGTATTATAATACAGTAATCTTTTATTACTACAGTAAGACTCAGACTAACTATTACTACTACTATTGATTGTAAAATATACAGCAATCTACTGTATTAGTAATTATAATTTACACAAAGATTACTGTTTTACACAGTAAATAACTGCACATTTCATAGCAAAGTTTTACAGTGTCATTAATACACAAATTCATAGTCTTATGTATAATGCTTTAATATTTTTTCAGAGTTTTCCCCCAAGCTGATTGGTTTGACGGGGACGACAGCTCAGGTCGAGCAGGTTTCCAGAGCCTACAGAGTGTATTACAGTCAGGGACCAAAGGATGAAGACAATGACTACATTGTGAGTTCCAACTTGCTTATTAATTTATTAATAATAACAAATAAAAGTTGATTGTATTATTAATCAAGGATTCTCGATTCTATATTCACCCTGTTGTTTTAGGTTGACCACACGATCATCATGTACCTCGTGGGACCTGATGGGCAGTTTGTGGAATATTATGGCCAAAACAAAAGAACCATGGATATCAGCACTTCAATAGCAGCGTATATGAGACAGTACAAGAAAGAACATTGAGCAGCAGCCTTCTCAGCTCACTCTGCACTGACTAACTCATTGTTATCAATAATCATTACTACCTGTATTGTTTTTGGTAAACTATTTATATCTGCAGTAACATTCCTTCTTAAAGGATGGTGTGCAGAAAAAAGCAGGTCTGCTGCCTTGATGCTGTCATACCATTATTCGTTTAAAAACAAAAAAATCCCTGCATTCACATAATGTGAAATAACTTGTAAAACAACTGATTCTGTTGTAAAATAAAAAAAGATGTAATTTTTATAATTAAACAAAAAAGACAACACTACGATATGCTGTTTTTGTGTGTTTTTGTAGGAAAATTGCATTTTGTGGAGTAAATTCATTTGATTGCAGATCATTTCAAGTATTCTTTTAAGTAAGTAAGCTGCAGTAGTATAAAACCTTTTTGTGTCTCTAGAGGGGGCTGAACTTCCTTAAATAATGTCACTTGGTTCAAAATCTAACGTGTATTCACTTTGGTTGAAAGATGAGCAGGGGTGGTAATTACTTAATGAAAAAATGACTCAAGAATAGTAGAAAGACCCCCATTCACACATCACTTGTTTGAAATACATATATTTAAGTACCAGAATAAAAATACCCATAAATAATCGCTTGTTATATTGTGAGTGTTACATGCAATGTATTATCTTTAATATGAATAATTTCATCCTCATCCCCTTAGTTAAATGTGTGTGAGAGCCAGGAGAAGTGGAGTGCATTAAATTGCATTCGCTATGTAATTATTACATTCATGAAGAGCAGGTCACTGCAAATACAGTAAGATCACTGCTAATCAAATTTGCATCAATAATGGACAAAAAAAAAAATTAGAGATGTGTGTGATGGGGTGATTCATCCCTCCTATTGAAGTTGAATAATAAACTCTCAGGCTAGTCTACACAGAATCTAACTGCCAATTTATCACATTATTATTCATTTATTTATTTATTTTCGGTGGATTGAAAAAGTAATTAATGAAAGGTAGCATGGGATTAATTTATTAAAAAATAAATGTTAAATTTAAAAAAATTGTAGTGGACTAAGTGTGAAACTAAATGCAAATGACCTAAAATAAATAACTCAAAGAATAGATCCCCGGAGAAAAAAAAAGGATGTAACAAAGTATTTTTACTTTGCTATTTACCACCATTGAAGACATGCCTGCATATCAGAGAACCAGCTGCTCTAAGTATCTAGCCACAGTTTGTTATACATTTAGATATTATTATTAATCCAGTGGGAAACT
Organism: Eupleurogrammus muticus; assembly: GCA_036785175.1. NCBI lineage: Eukaryota > Metazoa > Chordata > Actinopteri > Scombriformes > Trichiuridae > Eupleurogrammus > Eupleurogrammus muticus. The sequence continues at coordinate 16,375,144 of JAYKQN010000011.1, read as the reverse complement.
TGGATTAATATTGGCCGGGAAAACTTTTTTACAAAGTGGAGCAGCAGTGGGTAGTGATCTTCTATCAACAGAGAGAAGGTCACAGGTTCAAGTAGTTTAGCTGGGGTCTTTCTGTGTGGAGTTTGCATGTTTTCCCTGTGTCTCTGTGGGTTCTCTCCAGGTTCTCCAGCTAAGCTAAAACATGCTATGGTCGATTCTGTATGAGTGTGTGAGTGAATGGTGTGTGTGTGCCCTATGAAAGGGCTTGTACTTGTGTGTGGTGTATCCCTTTCTCTCGCCTGTACTGCACTAGGCTTGGATCCAGCTGACCCCTGTGACCCGAATGAGGAATAGGTGGGTATCGAAAATGACTGACAAGCACAACACTGAACAGGCTGAGCAGTCCTGTGCAAGCATAACTGTGACATGGAAAATTAAATACAGTGCCCTACATATGGAATTGATATTTATTCTTTACATGGTGAATATTGTGGTCAAATAAAAAAAAGGGCATAAAGTTATTTTCAGTTTCTCTGTGCACCTCTCCCATCAATTAACCTCTGAAACACTTTTGTGTGTTCATTTACACAAATTGTGAGAAAATGGAGAAGCAATTTGCATTAGGAATGAGAATCTATCTTTATTGAGTATCTTTATTTACGTTGTTTTAACATGCATGGCGCAGCAATCTTTCACTTTCTGTGAGCTCTTTTCTGAGCTCAAGAAGACCGAGATCGCACATAAGTATTTGCATTCAGACGGAGATCAGCCGCAGACTGATAATATCATTAAAGCTCTCACTGTTTACTGGAAGGAGGATTATGACTTCACACGGAGAAACATTTATTCTAACCAAATCGCACCATGATCCAGTATTGATTTATTAATATCTTTTCTGCCTGTGCACCTGTTGTGTTCCTCCTTTAGAAATCGGATTACAAAAGCAAACACAGCGGTTCTCCCGGCTCTCCACAGACAGACAGTCATTCCTGGAGGTAGAAGGGGCCTTTCAGCTCCGGCTGCAGGCGTAACGGAATGCTCAAAATAGAACCAATTGATTTTTGGATTGATAAGGTATTTAAAAAAAACAACAACCTGCAGTGTCTCTCCTGAGCCGCTGTTCATTTCCAAGTCCACTTTAAATGCATCAAGGCATTGTAAACAACAGCACCAGATCAAACCAGCCATTGATTCATTCCACAAAATGGTCCATTTCAAGGGGAAAATAAAGGAAAAGTTTTAGGATCTTGTTTCGTAGCAACTAATCTGCAGAACTTTATCTGGCGACATTTACTGCTCCACTAGGAAGCAATAAGTCTGTAAAGGGACTAAAGAGAGAGCTCCCATTCATTTTAAAAAAGCAGACAAATGCCTCATAAGGAATAGGTTGGTTATCATTTTATTTTCCCTTTTTGCATAAAACACTTTTCAGTCACACACATTTTACCCACGTCGATCCACTTTGTGCCATACTGTTTTAAAAGGCACCCTAAAGTGCCCTTTTAAATGTCTAAATTTGCACTGAAGTGCCCTCTTGGGTGGTGAAAACACACATACTAAGAGATGCTATGAAACATTACTACAGCAATTACTTTTTTTTGAGCCAAATCTGCATCTAACAGATTCAGTTTGGATTATTTGGTGCTGACAAACTGTTGAAAAATTAAAATTTCCTTCTTACATCCATGTCTCTGAGTGTTCTTTAATGTCCACAATTTGAATCTACACAATTCTGATCCTAGTCCAGTTAGACTAAGTTAACTTTTAATAACGTACAATTTATATATAAAATATATAAATACACTGTAACAGAAACCGGCTGTTGTGCTTTGTGACTTTGAAGCACCACACGACGATCAGATGTTTTCTTGTGCACAGTTTTGCAGGAGCTTTACTCCGAGGCAAGTCCTCTCCCATTGACCCCTGTAATCCAGCGGACAACACGCCCGTCCTCACATCTATGTTTTCCGCCCGAGTAAGTCATCAGTGTCTCCCACACGGCCAGCTGATGGGGAGCGGGGAGGAATTTCTCCCTGCTCCTTCTCTTTCTTGTCCCGTTGACCCGCGGCCTCCACCGCTGTCGAACAACGTCGAGACATGACAGAGGGGTCGGCGTACTACTGTAACTCCCCGCACAGGCCCGTCAACGCGCAGCCAATTATAATCGCAGCTGTTGCCAGACCTTCAAGTGACATTAAGAGGCATTTAAATCAGCACCAATTACATTGTCTGTGATGCATTGGCAGACGGAATTCCCGTGTCGTATAGCTCTTTTTTTCCCCACCTGAATATCATATACATTCCTCTCGCTTTTGGAGGGCGGGATCGTGGATATGAGAATATGAGTCAATCCAGCTGATGTAAAGGGAAACATATTCACTAAAAATAAATGAAAGGGTGTTGTGCAAAAATAACAATACATCCAATTTCTGTTGTTTGTTGCAAAGATATAACAACAAAACACAAGGTAACAACAATACAACACAAATAATTAGAAATGCATATAATGGTCTGATAATCTGACAAAATAAAGTGGAAAATAATGTGTGTATTACATTTTGAGAATAAGGCATAGTAATAGACAAAATGGGAAAAGATAAAAGTATTTTTCCATGTCATAAATAGGCATTGAATAGTTAGAATGGGATAAGGACAACAATGCAGTTTTGCAGAAAGTTTAAATATTTAGAAATGTCAATTTAGTTAATTTGTAATAACAGATTCATAAATAGACTGCATTATTACCTCTGTGGCCTGACATGCAAAATCCAATTTCATGTTACAATCGTGACTTTTTACAACATCAGCTGAGGCCAAACAACAAGGCCTATGAAAAGACGACTGAAAGAAGAATCAGTATGAAACATCAAGCAGACATTGATGAACCGAGTTAGATAAGTACTGCAGTGAACAGGAATCCAAGAGATATTTTATCGAGACCGGAATGCGCAAAATGCCACCCGGCTGCCCCCAACACAAACCCAAACAGTCCTGTGTAATCAGCCCTGCTCCCCAGACCAACGCCAGGGCTCCAGCGACACCCTAACAGACCTAATCTTCCCTGATCCCAGAAAATTAGGCCCGCCGTGTCGGGGACGGTAAGCCCTCTAAAGCTGCCGTCCATAGCATTCATTGCTTTTTTTTTAACGGACAGTCTGAAGGATTACGATTGTAACCGTTTAAAAGTGACACAATAGAACTATACATAGACGTTTGTGGGATACAAAAATGGACATACTTGACTTTACCAAGGTGGAGTAGGAGCTAGATCTCCAAATATAGGAGAAACTGTGAAGCAGGGGGTGAAATAGGCCCGGGCCGTCCCGTATAAAAGCCGCCAACGTCTCGTTTGGGTGGGTGAGGTATGTCTGCGGCACGCCGTTGGAATTATCAACACCAGTGACAGAGTGGTGAGTCGTGTTCAGAGGTTCTGAAGCCTTTTCTGAAACTGGTTGGATTTGATCGTCTTGTAGCCTGTATTTAAGGTCTGCAGCATTCAAGTAAGTATGATGCTATGGACATTTTCCTCCTTTTTCTCTTTAATCTGAAATAAATATATGTGTGTTTGTCCTGGTGATGCAGGTTGAAATAAAATGAGTGACGCCGACATGGAGATATACGGGGTGGCTGCCCCCTACCTCCGTAAATCGGAGAGGGAAAGAATCGCGGCGCAAAACATGCCGTTCGATGCCAAGACGGCCGTCTTCGTGCCCTGCCCGAAGCAGGAGTACGTCAAGGGGAAAATCAAAAGCCAAGATGGCTACAACGTCACCGTGGAGACGGAGCACGGAAAGGTAGACGTTATATGGTAGCATTTTATGTGTGTGTGTGTGTGTGTTTTCAATCGCACGCTTTTCTAACTTGTGCTTGTTTTTTTTTGTCTCCCATTCAATTTGACCTTTGATTCGGGTGTTCAGGTCGTCACGGTGCACCAGGAAGACGTTCGCCCCATGAACCCTCCCAAATTTGACAAGATCGAAGACATGGCTCTGCTGACACATCTGCATGAGCCAGCTGTGCTGTTCAACCTCAAGGACCGCTACTCTGCCTGGATGATCTATGTAAGAAAAACGACATAGAACATGGACACGTAAAATCGAACTAAGCTTCGCCAACTCATTCCAAATTTGCTCGACCATTTCCTCATCGCAGTGTTTTTTTTTTGTTCATAGACCTACTCTGGGCTCTTCTGTGTGACTGTGAATCCCTACAAGTGGCTTCCAGTGTACAACCCGGAGGTGGTGGCCGGGTACCGCGGGAAGAAGCGGCAGGAGGCCCCTCCCCACATCTTCTCCATCTCTGACAATGGCTACCAGTACATGCTCACAGGTCTGGTTCATGTTTCATTTAAAAGTCCTTTCGTATGATTTGGTTTTACAAAAATCACGATTTGATGACACAAAATTTAAATGGTGTAAACGAGCAAGAATGATACATTTTAAACATTGAATCCACCTATTAATATATAAAGACAATGCAGAATTGATTACATTTATTAAGTTGTCAGATATACACGTCATACATCTATGAACTTTGTCACCCACTGAATCCACAGGTGACGCCAGATGAGGGGTCGCCCCCGTCAGTTACTGGATTAGTTGCATGTAAACTGAGACAAGGACAGAAGTCTGATCAGATGCACAAATGAAATTTTAAGCATGCCTTGTTAAAACTCTGCATGCAATCATACTGAATGTTTCTCCCCCTTGTATATCATCCTGGTCTTCTTCGACCACTCAAAGCACTTTACACTTTAACCTCTATACTAAGTGCTTGTTAGTAGTATGTACTATTCAGGGAGCAGGCGCTCCATCTACTTGTTGCCTTCACACGGGGCACAAGCACTCAGAATATTAACCCCAGCCAGAATATGATTTAAGATAAAGCATAATATAGCGATGACTGGACACAACTCATAAGATCCCAGAGAAACATGGAACACGCTGCTGGCGAAATACCTGACCACAGAAAAATAGGAACATTTGGTAACACTTTACTCAATGTAACATGTTTATAGCATCTGTCACATAAAGAATTAAGGACTGTTTCATGAGACATGATCTGTATTCATACCAAACCTTTGCTAAATATGACAGAACGACTATAACCTCTCATAATAACTATATGTGAAAATAAGTGAAATAACTCCAAAGTGACTAAAACTAATTTAGAGTTTTTTAAAAGTTACTAAATGATTTTAAAAAAAATATAATATTAAACAATATTAAAATAAACTAAATGGACACAGATAAAAACCTAATGAACTTCCAAAATACAGTTGAAACATACTAATTCCAGCCCATGTTCATTCCTTTAACAGATCGAGAAAACCAGTCTATCCTCATCACGTAAGTACAACTTTATGTACCAGTTACTTATAAATCCTTTTTTACTTTATTTCCCATCATTCATGTCATGCTGTACTTTTGTCAGTGGAGAATCTGGTGCCGGGAAGACGGTCAACACGAAGCGAGTCATTCAGTATTTTGCAACGATTGCATCATGCAGTGAGACGAGCAAGAAGGAGCAACTCCCGGGGAAAATACAGGTTCAGACATATCTCACATCGAAAAAATGGGATTAGATGTTGCATGAGCCTACTTTGAAAACACAAGGTTTTTATTCTGGGATTTCTTTTCCAGGGAAACCTGGAGGATCAAATCATCCAGGCCAACCCTCTGCTGGAGGCTTTTGGGAATGCCAAGACTGTGAGGAATGACAACTCCTCTCGATTTGTGAGTTCAAACTCCATTATATAGACGTGGAGTTAGCAATGTACTTTGCTTTATTGACATAACGAGGTGATACTTAACTTAAATAATAACTTAATACCTTTTTAAGGGAAAATTCATTCGCATCCACTTTGGAACAAAGGGGAAGTTGTCATCAGCTGATATTGAAACTTGTAAGTTTGCTCATATCAGTGTCAGAAGTTTATCTTTGTTTCAACTAATTATTTATTATTATTATTTTTTTTTATCCCTGACTGCCCATTTTTTTTTTGATAAGACCTTTTGGAAAAATCCAGGGTGACTTTTCAGCTGCCGGCAGAGAGGAGCTATCACATCTTCTATCAGATTCTGTCAAACAAGAAGCCTGATTTAATCGGTAAATATACAGTACATGAAAATACACAAAAAATCTTCAATGAATGTACTTTGAGTAATACAACTAACTTATTGATTCTCTAATACTAATTCTTGATATATATTTTTAGACACAATTACACTTTAAATATGAGCTAAATGACACCTAACCCACCAATTATTGCTCATCTCCAGCTTCTGATTCACACTTTTAACATGAAATAATTGAGTTTAATTCAACATTTAAGAGTAGACTTTAGGGGCTGTCAACCAATTAAAAAGATGTATAATTAAATACAAGCTTTGTGATTCATTAATCTACATATTACATATATTATCATGAGAAGAATTTCCTAATTCAATTCAAACAGATTTTGGTGAATAAGTAAATTGATAGACATTATAAATGTTAAGGTGGTGTATGCAGGAGTATAAAAAAACAATCTAAATTTTCTTACAAATGTAAGTCTTTTCAATCATGACTGCTGATCTATCAGAACAGTGACAATGACATTTAAACTCACCTCAGAGTCTATCTGATAACATTTTTGCTTTTAGATGTTTTAAAACAGAAATGGTGGGAAACCCGAGTCCAAAATTATGGACTGAAACTGCCATGCTCAAGGATAAATAAATAATGACTCAGTGCATACATAAATATACTAGTAAATGTCCACATTACTTAATTTTCCATCAAATTAATCAATTTATAAAATGAATGTCTTTGTATATTTTTCCCATTTATATGATTTTCCAGCCTATTTATATAAAATCCATAACCATAGAGTGTGATTGATTTCAATTAATAAATCAAAATCAATTTATAATCAAGGCATTATTTTGTCAGTCATAATGTATATATGTGGAAGTAGCGGTTTAGATGAACTGAACCTTACAGTTTATTTGGTTTCATTTCAGAGATGCTGCTGATAACCACCAATCCATACGACTACCCCTTCATCAGCCAGGGTGAAATCACTGTGCTGAGCATCAATGATACAGAAGAGCTGATGGCCACAGATGTGAGTGCACATCTGTCAAACATTATATATTGGGTTGGACAATGGGGTCAAATTTATGAAAAAAATTGGAATAAATACATATGTAATGATTTGGTAAACCTTTTAACATTCTATAAATGAATGAAGTTAATGAGGGTAAACTCTGTATCTAAAATCTTTGTATTGTCATGATACAATGGGACACTTAATAAACTGTGCTAATCATATTGGTTCTACCAGAGCGCCATTGACATCCTGGGGTTCAACGTGGAGGAAAAAGTGGGCATCTACAAGCTGACTGGTGCTGTGATGCACAACGGGAACATGAAGTTCAAGCAGAAGCAGCGGGAGGAGCAGGCGGAGCCTGACGGCACTGAGGGTGAGGCGACCAAGCTTTATTTAAACCAAATGAGTTGTGCTCCGTCTTTACACTTCTCAAGCCTAGAGTGATGAATGTAAAGTAATGATTTGTATGAATATCCTACAGTGGCTGACAAAGTGGCTTATCTCATGGGCCTGAACTCTGCTGATCTGCTGAAAGCACTATGTTACCCCCGAGTGAAGGTGGGGAATGAGTACGTCACCAAAGGTCAGACTCCACAGCAGGTACAGTATGGATTTACACTTTCTGCATGGAACTGATTCAAATCCTACCTCAACAATAGATCATTTTGTTTAAACACTGGCATGCCTGTGGGGTTCCACAAGGTTCCATTCTCGGTCCCATTCTCTTCTTTATTTAGATGCTTTCCCTGACCTTGACTTAACTTCTTTGCCTTAACTTTTAAATCCTCTTGAACTCAGTTTTGTTGATTGATCATTGTTTGTTTGAAATATCTTGGCATTTTTTTTACTGCTGCTCTTGGTTTTTATCTTTTAAATTTTGCAATTGTTCTCAAATGTGCTATATAAATAAATTGATTAATTGATTGAAGAAAATAATCTGATTCCCAGGTGAACAATGCAATGGGTGCCCTGTCGAAGGCTGTGTATGAGAAGCTGTTCTTGTGGATGGTCACACGGATCAACCAGCAGCTTGACACCAAACTTCCAAGACAGCATTTTATTGGTGTCCTGGATATCGCAGGGTTTGAGATTTTCGAGGTGATTAATGCCTCTGTGAGATACTTAGCAGAATATTGAACAAGTATAAATATTAATTTGATTAACAAAATGTTGCTGTTCAACTCAGATGAACAGTCTGGAACAGCTGTGCATCAACTTCACGAATGAGAAGCTGCAACAGTTTTTCAACCACCACATGTTTGTTCTGGAGCAAGAAGAATACAAAAAGGAAGGGATAGCATGGGAGTTCATCGACTTCGGCATGGACCTGGCGGCCTGCATCGAGCTCATTGAGAAAGTATATCACCATTTTTAATATGAACTCCAATATTAATATTAAGGCATAGAAATAAAGTGAGTTTAACATGTTCTGTCCTGCAGCCAATGGGTATTTTCTCCATTCTGGAGGAGGAGTGCATGTTTCCCAAGGCGACAGACAGCTCCTTCAAGAACAAGCTTTACGACCAGCACCTGGGGAAGAACATCATCTTCCAGAAACCCAAGCCCTCCAAAGGGAAAGTGGAGGCCCACTTCTCCCTCATGCACTACGCCGGCACGGTGGACTACAACATCAGCAGCTGGCTGGAGAAGAACAAGGACCCACTCAACGACACCGTGGTGCAGCTCTACCAGAAGGCTTCCCTCAAGCTGCTGTCGCAGCTTTTTGCCACATACGCATCTGCGGAAGGTCAGAGCACTATTCAATGCTATGCTATATATATTATAGCACATATCCTGGTATTTTTGAGATGTGGCTTCTCTTGTGTCTCTGTAGCTTCTGATGGAAGTAAGAAAAGTATCAAGAAAAAGGGATCTTCATTCCAGACGGTTTCTGCACTCTTCAGGGTAATAACTGATCACAGTAGAAGGAATTATAGCAATGGAATCTATATTTTTTGTTGGTAAGATGGTATAAATTATTTACCGGTAAACTTTTTTATGTCCGTTGAAAAATATATCATGTTTTTCTACATGATTCTCTATGTTCTCTATGTTACTCGGCTGCGTTAATTTTTTTTCGTTTTGAGAAATTTGAGCCTGTTAAGTCAGAAAATATTGTTATTTGACTTGTAGCAGCCAATAATGGCAGAAAACATATCTTTAAAGTGCAATAGGCCAACAATATAATAACTGTAGAATAATGTAATAAAAGTGATAAAAGCACGATGTAATAACTTCAATGTAATAACTTAATTACGTATGTTATGTCATATTTTGTCATTGCTGAAAATTGTTTAACAGGTTTATTTGATCCTTAACCTCTGCTGACATCAGTGCATCATTGTCACTGCCAAGTATGTATGGATTTTTAAGTTTTAAGTGTTACATTTTTTTTTAATCTCCTGCAGGAAAACCTGAACAAATTGATGGCCAATCTTAGGTCCACACATCCACACTTTGTAAGATGTATCATTCCAAATGAGACAAAGATACCAGGTAAAAAAAAACAAAAAAAGCGGATAATCCCAGTTTCTTTTCTTTGCTAAAGGTAATCCAAAATGTGCTGATCCCGTAGGCTCGATGGATCACCACCTGGTTCTGCACCAGCTGCGTTGTAACGGCGTGCTGGAAGGCATCAGGATCTGCAGGAAGGGCTTCCCCAGCAGGATCCTCTATGGAGATTTCCGACAGAGGTAATACACTGACTGCAAATAGCAGAAAACCCTGCAGGTTCCATTAAAATTCGTGATATGTGTTCGAACCGTCCCCGAGACAGATACAGGATTCTGAATGCCAGCGCCATTCCCGAAGGGCAGTTTATCGACAGCAAGAAGGCTTCAGAGAAACTGCTCGCCTCCATCAATGTGGACCATTCCCAGTACAGATTTGGATTCACAAAGGTATTTTTAAGGAAAATATTAGTGTGAGTGTGCACCTGTAATATAGGTTGTCATTGTGGTGCTGTATTATTACAGCAGCAGCAATTTTGTTTATTATATAACAATAATAACTTTATCTATTATCACAAAAGCAAATATATAAAAAAAATACATATATTTTTTTTATTCAAAGCAAAACACAATAGTGTTTAAAAACAAGGTAAAGGAAAAGAGAAGAAGATCAATAGGGAAATTAAAATACTGAGAGCAAGAAGGTGGCAATAAAAGAAATATTTCATTTAGTAAAAGCACACCTCACATTTTAGTAGGAATCACGCTTCAGGCTTAAATCAGTTTCTACTATTAAAAGAGTTAAATCTGATTTGGAACACCGAGCAAAACCTCACAGAGACAATTCAGAGGGAAGAATAGGAAAAAAAAGATATTGCGTCAGGCCCCGGTGATGTCCCAAATTGAACTGTTTCATAATGTGCTCTGTGAATATTCCCTTCACACTGTTTTGGCCTCATGGATTCCAACATACAGAACATCAGACAAAACAGTATTTGTTTCCACCAATTCTGCCTAACTCTGTATTAAGGATGAAAAGATACAAGATTTCATTATGTTTATGAATAAAACACACGTTGCACAAGGTGATCGTGATGAAATTCCATTATTGGGATAATTCTGAATATCTTCAGCAGTGAATTCTTTTTTCACTAAAAAAGATGCAGTATTTTCGATGCAATACTAATATTAGTTTTGTAACTAAATGTAATGTGAAATGATTCTAGTGCGTTTTAGAGTTTTAATGATGATGATTGGTATAACGTGTATCTTGATGATCCAGCTCTGCATGCTTGTTGGAGCTCCCCAGCTTATCCTGGTAAAGCCAGGTCAGAAACGCCAGCTAAACATCCAACATTTTTCCACCCTCACTGCCAAAACTTGATGCAACCCACTGAAAAAAAAAGTTATCAATAGAAAAGTCGGGTTCCTCCAGGTTTCCCTGAAACATAAATTCTGTGTCTGTCTGTGACACACAGCTCAAGCAATTAAAAAAAAAAATTCCTATTGATCTGTCGCATTTGTCACACCTCGCAGGTGTTTTTCAAAGCCGGACTCCTGGGTCTGCTGGAGGAGATGAGGGACGAGCGTCTGGCTGTGCTCATGACTCGTCTCCAGGCCGTGGCCAGAGGTTATGTCACCAGGCTGAGGCTCAAGGAGATGTCAAAGAAAAGGTCTCAAAGAAAAAGAAAAAATATTTATTGGTGGAAGTGGTACTTCAGTGAAATGTTACACTGATGTCAAATTGCTGTAGTACCAATGTGCATAAAACTTATCTTAGAAATTGAGTTCATGTTGTAAACCTCTTTTTTTCCCCCATCCTGTAGAGAGTCGATTTTCATCATCCAATACAACATCCGCTCCTTCATGAATGTGAAGAACTGGCCCTGGATGAAGCTTTTCTTCAAGATAAAGCCTCTGTTGCGATGCGCGGAGGCCGAGAAGGAGATGCAGAACATGAAGGAGGAGTTTGCACGACTCAAGGAAGAGTTCGCAAAGTCGGAGGCCAGGAGAAAGGAGCTGGAGGAGAAGATGGTCATGCTCGCCCAGGAGAAAAATGACCTTTACCTTCAAATCCAAGCGGTATGTATATACAAGTCTGAGTAGAAAAACGCAGTGGTTTGCTTGTATTGATTTGTTTATGTCAGATAAATGAGATGGTGGGGGAAGACATTTTTCCTACAATCTAGAAACATGATCAATAATGAGGTAAGATAACAGGAAACTACATTGATCCCAGTGAATACATTGGACACTACACAAATAGAGAGCAGGTGATTTTCATAAAATTGTATTATATATTATGAAAAAATGATATTCTCAAATTGCAACAGCATATTTAAATTGTAAAAATACATTTTTAACACTGAATGTTAAAATTTGAAAATATACAAATGAATCAGAACCCACAACATTATACAAAAAAGATGTTTTTGATAGTCCACTATGAAAGTAAATTAATGCCATTGGATTTTTAATTTGAATTTCCAGTGCTGATTTTTTTTTGTGTAATTTTTTGTGTAATTGTTTTTCTAATGTTCATCTGTGTAAAAAAAATTCAATATTAAAAAAAGTTCAGTGTCAAAAATGTAATTTAATTATTTAACTTAAAAATGTTCAATTTTAATGCAAAACAAATGAAATCACTCCTAAGAATTTAAATTCAAAATCAGATGGCACTGAGTTACTTCCGTAGATGGCACTGATTTACTTCCACAGTGCACACATTTTTACAGCGCTACAATGATCCATCATTGTGTCCTACATACATTAGGAAAGGGAGAACCTGTGCGATGCAGAGGAGCGGTGTGAAGGCCTGATAAAGAGCAAGATACACCTGGAGGCCAAAGCCAAAGAGCTCTCCGAGAGGCTGGAGGAAGAGGAGGAGATCAATGCCGAAATCACTGCCAAGAAGAGGAAGCTGGAGGACGAATGTTCGGAGCTCAAGAGAGACATCGATGACCTGGAACTTACCATCGCAAAAGTGGAGAAAGAGAAATACGCCACAGAAAATAAGGTGCCTCTGCTGATTTTAATTTTGTTTTTTTCTTCCCAGGCCATAACAGAACACACGGACCTGTCTAGTTCTTAACAACCTAAAATTGATGAAAAAAAAATGTCTTTCCTTAGGTAAAGAATTTGGTAGAGGAGTTGTCGACTCTGGAGGAAAACATGATGAAGTCCTCAAAGGAAATAAAAGCCTTGCAGGAGGTGCATCAGCAGACCTTGGATGACCTTCAGGCCGAGGAGGACAAAGCAAACTGTCTGATGAAGACGAAGATCAAGCTGGAGCAACAGGTTGATGACGTGAGTGTGAGCCTGTGGCGTCTCGCATGTGAGATACAGTGCAGTCTAGCACCTGCGTTTGCATTGTCCTCCGCCCATGGTGACGTGGTTGACACAAACGCCTCTTGCAGCTGGAGGGCTCACTGGAACAGGAGAAGAAGGTGCGTGCCGACTTGGAGAGATCCAAAAGGAAACTGGAGGGGGACCTGAAGCTGTCCCAGGAAACCATAATGGACCTGGAGAACGAAAGACAGCAAATGGAAGAGAGATTGAAAAAGTATGTTAGCAACACAAGTGTGTAAAGCAACTTTTATACTGTAAAAGCTTTAATCATTTCAGTCTTTCTACAAGTTTTCACAGAGATGGGAGGGAGGGGAGCATTGAGCCACATTGGGGGATGATTAGGTGGAGAAGGACTAGACACCAGGGAACCCCTTACTTTTTAGGATAAGCATCCTTCTTATAATTATCTTGAATTAGACAGTCTATTGGCATTTGATTTAGCAACCAGACTTCCCCCTACAGGCTCAGCAACACTAGCAACTTAGTTTCCCCAGGTCTCCTATCCAATTACTAGCCAAGCCCACTGCTACTTAGCTTCCATTGTTCAGTAGAGATAGTTCACATGCTGCTATGGGTGCTGTTGCAGTATGGTAGCATTTGTGAACTAGAAAAGTACTCTGATAGGGCAGACCTCCGCCAAGCATCCAGACAAACTATGCAGGTGCAAGATATTGCCACCAAGTGGCTCTAAAAGAGTGTGTGTTTGAAGGTCCATTTACCACAATAGATCCAATAGATGTATTTGACAAAATCAAAAGTTGTTTTAATTCATCATCTGGGACCTATTAGGGTTCAATGCTATACTCTTTTCCTGTGTCCACCTAGCTGTATTTTCTGGGTGCCAGTGTCTTCCTAATGAGGAAAGAATGTGTGACGGCCTAGAGACAAAGTGCTGCTTGCCAGAGCGTTCTGCCTTTTTAGTGCAGCCGCTCCAAACGCTTCAAGATGAAAAACTCTGAACTTTTCTGACGTTGTCACTGCCAACCCTAGGACCTGTCCCTCAGATAATCAAGAAAAGGAGGAGCAGCTTGTTCTGTCATGTCAGACATAAACTATTATATTAAAAAAGACAAAAAGGCCATTTTTTTGGAAGTAACCATTGTCATTGAAATGAAAAGGCAAGGTGCAGCTGCAGAAGTGTTCCATTCCAGGGCTCCCAGCACCCTGCTGTCGCTTTTCTGCCAGAAAACAATGCTAGGTAGACACAGGCCCTTTAGGATTCATCATGTGGGTGGGAGCCACGAATGTGAGCATCATGATGGCATTAGAGAAAGGTCAAGGAATCACCAAAGTCATTTAGCATTCATCCCAAATGTCATGGCAATCTAATCTATTATCTAATTTAATCAGATATTTTATACTTGACAGTGATGGAGTGACATTGCCCACTAGCATGATTTAATAAGCCAACTGAAATGAAATTTTACTGACCGGGTCTCTGATCTCCACTAAAAGAAATAACACTTTTTTTCAGGAAAGACTTTGAAATCAGCAACCTGCAGTGCAAGATTGAGGATGAGCAGGCCCTGTGCATTCAACTACAGAAGAGAATCAAAGAGCTTCAGGTATGATTGATTATTTAAAAGTAGGCATATCTCAACACATTTTTTTCACATTTTAAATTGATTGAAACTTAATTATATAGGCTCGCACTGAAGAGCTGGAAGAGGAAATTGAGGCGGAGCGCTCGGCCAGAGCCAAAGTGGAGAAACAGCGGTCCGATCTGTCCAGGGAGCTGGAGGAGATCAGCGAGCGGCTGGACGAGGCCGGGGGGGCCACCGCCGCCCAGGCCGAGCTCAGCAAGAAGCGCGAGGCGGAGCTGCAGAGGGTGCGTCGCGACCTGGAGGAGTCCACGCTCCAGCATGAGTCCGTCACGGCGACCCTGCGCAAGAAGCAGGCCGACAGTGTTGCCGAGCTCGGCGATCAGATAGACAACCTCCAGAGGGTCAAGCAGAAGCTGGAGAAAGACAAGAACGAGCTGAAGATGGAGATCGATGACATGGCGAGCAACATGGAGAGCATTCTGAAAAGCAAGGTGAGGAACTGTCTGTCAAAAGCTACGTGTTGACTTGAATTTTTTTTGTGCTTTATCTTGCATGTCTTTGTCCTTTTTTAGGCTAATCTGGAAAAAACGTGCAGGACCCTGGAAGACCAAATGAGTGAATACAAGTCTAAATCCGATGAAGCCCAGAGGTCACTGAGTGACTATACAACACTCAATGCTCGTCTGCAAACAGAAAACGGTGGGTTACTGATTATGAAAAGGGAAAAAGTACATTCATAATGGGCAAACGGTTTAGTTTGTATCCTCTTTGTCTTGAAATAGGTGATCTTTCACGTGCACTGGAGGACAAAGAAATTACTCTTAACCAGCTGAGCAGAGTAAAAACTGTGGGCACTCAACAAATCGAAGAGCTGAAGAGGCTTTTGGATGAAGAAATTAAGGTTTGACAAATGCACTGGCTGAAATAAAGGTTTAGGGGTGAGACATTAAAGCATTAATTATGATTAATTATGAAGAAAATGATTATGATGTATGGTGCGGTGGGTAGCACTGTTGCCTCACAGCAAGAAGGTCGCAGGTTCAAGACCGCCTTGGGCCTGGGTCTGGGGCCTTTCTGTGTGGAGTTTGCATGTTCTCCCCGTGTCTGCGTGGGTTTTCACCGGGTACTCCGGTTTCCTCCCACAATACAAAAAACATGCTCAGGTTAATTGGTAAACTCTAAATTGCCCATAGGTGTGAGTGTGAGAGTGAATGGTGTGTGAATGGTGTGTGTGCCCCACGATTGGCTGGCGACCATCTGGGGTGTATCCCTGCCTCTCGCCTTAACGCGCTGGGATAGGCTCCAGCAGACCCCTGCGACCCCGAAAGGGAATAAGCGGGATAGACAATGGATGGATGGATGGATGATTATGATGTATTAAAAATATCAATTATTATTATTATTATTACTATTATTATTATTATACACACGGCTCCGACTACAACAATGAAATCTCTTCTGGATGGTAAATTTCTTCAGTTCATCAATTAATATTAAATATCTCAATTCCTGACTGTTTATTAAAGAAATATACCAGCGGTGAGCACATTTTTGAAACAGTTTTAGCCTTTTTTTTTAAATTTTTTTGTATTTGTGTTAAATATAAGTACAGGTTCATACAGTTTAAAAGAACATGACATGAACTCCTTTCCTTTAAGATGATGTATCTTAAAGCAATCGTCCAGTTTGAGTTAGTTTATTTAATACTAGGGCTTGGTGATATGTTTTCAAATTAATATCATGACTATTTCAAACTGTTACCATGATTACGATTAAATGAAGGTTTATTTATTAAGCTTTTTTTTACCCTGCTCTTCTATTTCTCTGATAAGGTCTGTACTATGGCCATCTCCCTATAGTGTTATCTGCTCTCTGCTCATTTTCACTGCATGTGAGGATCTGGAAGCTGTAAGGGACAGTCCATAAACATGCACTTCTAAAGGAAGATGAGATGTTGTGTTCAGTCTCATGAGCGTGTGCTCATTATTGTTTCAGAAATAGGTGAATGCTCATTACAGTTTGACATGGTGTCAAAGGCGTTTTAGTTGACGCTTATAGGCCTGCATCTTATTCTTGCTTTTCAGGCTAAAAACGCCCTGGCTCATAGTCTGCAGTCAGCTCGACATGACTGCGAGCTGCTGAGGGAGCAGTACGAGGAGGAGCAGGAGGCCAAAGCCGAGCTGCAGCGCTGCCTGTCCAAGGCCAACAGCGACGTGGCTCAGTGGAGGACCAAATACGAGACCGACGCCATCCAGCGCAACGAGGAACTCGAGGAGGCGAAGTAAGCGACGCGCCGTCTCCTTTCCGAACAGCCGGCGCTGAGAATTTGTCTTAAACAATTTATCCTCGGTTCAAAGGAAGCGGCTGGCCCAGAGGCTGCAGGAATCTGAGGAGATGACAGAGGCAGCAAATGTCAAATGTGCTTCACTGGAGAAAACCAAGCAGAGGCTGCAGGCTGAGGTTGAGGATCTCATGGTTGAGCTGGAAAGGTCAAACGCAGCTAATGCCACCTTGGACAAGAAGCAGAGGAACGTTGACAAGGTTGTTTTTCTTTTCTTTCATCTCCCTTCAGAAATATTTCTTTGTTGAGGCTGTGCCGATTTTACGCACGATTATACACTTCCTTCTCTTTTAGGTCCTGGCTGAATGGAAACAGAAACACGAGGAGAGTCAATCGGATCTGGAGATTTCTCAGAGGGAGTGCCGAGTGCTTAGCACAGAACTCTTCAAGTTGAAAAACTCATACGAGGAGGCTCTGGATCATCTGGAGAACATAAGAAGAGAGAATAAAAATCTTCAGCGTAAGAAATCCAAGTTGCTCTTCTGGTGCCAGGAAGCTGTAGTGATCATGTTTTGCGGTACCTAAGAAGGTATTTTTTTTTGTGTGTATATTTTCAGAGGAGGTTTCTGAAATCACTGACAATCTTGGGCAGTCTGCAAAAGCTATCCATGAGCTGGAGAAAGCCGTGAAACATGCCGAGCAAGAGAAGAGAGACACCCAGGCGACTCTGGAGGAAGTTGAAGTTTGTATTACTAGTGCTGTGGCTGTAGGGAAGATGTATTGCTATAGATAAAGAGAAGTTTTAGTAGATTTTTCATGTTTAGCCAATGAGGGTGTGTTGGACTGTTACTGTCCTTATAGACAACACTGAGTAAGACATGGACATACACCGAGGTAAGGAAAGACATGAAAATACAATTATTGTAAGAAAAGGCTACAATTAATGATGCAATTGTGAATCTTAATCTACATGTTAGTTTTGAAATTTTTTTGATAGGCAAGGTCAGCTAAACTAGCTAACTAATGTCTTGTACGTTTTTTGGATAGACGTTATAATCCTTTTGTTACTGTGGCTGTATGATCGGAGCAGCAAGAAATGGGACAATGGAGCTTTACACTGTAACGAAAGTGCTGCTACAGGATATCGATGAACTTTTAATTATAATGATGCTGTTTGGAATATTGATCCAAAAATTTCCCCAAATAAAGATACACTCCATCATGATGTGCATAAACTATATCTAAAAGAGGAGATTGATCTGACAAACAGTCAAAGAGATACGAGAGGCACAGACACACATACCACTCCATGCTTTGGATGGATCACATTGGGATGACATCATGCATTTAGTTTCATAAAAATGACTTTCACATCTTTCCTTGTAGTCGTCCTTGGAACACGAGGAGGCCAAAATCCTGCACCTTCAGCTGGAGCTGAACCAGATTAAGGCCGAGGTGGACAGGAAGGTGGCAGAGAAGGACGAAGAGATCGACCAGCTCAAGAGGAACCACCAGAGGACCGTGGACACCCTGCAGAGCACGCTGGACGCCGGGACACGCGGCAGGAACGACGCCGTGCGGGCCAAGAAGAAGATGGAGGGGGACCTGAACGAGAGGGAGATCCAGCTAGGTCACGCCAACCGCCAGGCAGCCGAGGCCGGCAAGCAGCTGAAAAACCTGCAGACTCAGTTAAAGGTTTGTGAGAAAGCACTGATGGAACGTCAGAGGGGTACATAGTAACAATCTGATGAGGTTAACTAAAAAAACATTTGAATAATCCTACCTTTAACATCACTGTGATGCTTGCTGATCCAGGACACCCAGGTCCATCTGGACGATGCCCTCCACACTCAGGAGGACCTGAGGGAACAACTGGCCATCGTGGAGCGCCGCAACAACCTGATCGTGGCCGAGATCGAGGACATGAGGGCGGCGCTAGAGCAGTCCGAGAGATGTCGCAAGCTGGCCGAGCAGGAGCTGATCGACGTCAGCCAGAGGATCCAGCTGCTGCACTCTCAGGTTAGGAAAGATACGTAGGAAGGAGCCGCTGGATACGTAGCTACTGGTAACGCTGGTCCTTCCCTTTACCCAGGGTCGTCGGTTAAACTGTTTATTCACCAGTTCAATAAAATGTGCAGAAGAAGTGCTCCAAAAAAAAACAAAAAACATGAGATGTTTTTGAGAGCTAGTTTATCCAACTATCAAGACAATACTGTTAATAAAAAGCATTGATTAACTTTGATTTTGGCCAGAGTCATTTTACAAAATTTGTTTAAATATGCAAATAGAACACTGGTATGAGATTCATCATGTCTTCATTCATAATAAGATTAATTAATAATCCTGCGTAAACAGAGAATATATAAACCGAAAAGGTAGAGTTTCTAATTTCATATGGGAAAAACATTTTGTTTTAGATCTATTCATTTCTCATTTCAACAAACTCTTAAATGTAGGTCACTCTTACCCCCCCTCAAAAAAATCTTTTCAGGCACAAAAGTGTTTATTTTTTTCCAAAGGCATATTTTCCTACATTGTAATTTGAGTCATTACTCATTTCCATATAAAACCTTTTAAATGTTTTTTTTTTGGCTTTTATTTTAAAAATCTGCTCAGGGACTTTGCTCAGATGGTCAAACAAATTGTAAATAATAAAAACAAAACAGTTCTAAACACTTCCCAGTTTTAATCCACCTATTTATATGACCATGTGTTGCAGAACACCAGCCTCATAAATGCTAAAAAGAAGATGGAGTGCGATTTAACCAATCTGCAGTCAGAAGTGGAGGACGCTGTCCAGGAAGCCAGCAACGCGGATGAGAAGGCCAAGAAAGCCATCATGGACGTGAGCCTCTCCTCTTTTATCCGGTTTACTGCAGAATGTCATCAATTCAAATTACTCACCGCTGGACTTCGTTGGATTTGGCTGATTAAGTTAAGCCTAACAGCCAGTCCCCCTTTTTGCCTGCAGGCCGCCATGATGGCCGAGGAGCTGAAGAAGGAGCAGGACACCTGCGCTCACTTGGAGCGGATGAAGAAGAACCTGGAGGGCACGGTGAAAGACCTGCAGCAACGCCTGGATGAGGCCGAGCAGCTGGCTCTGAGAGGAGGAAGGAAGGAGCTCCAGAAACTGGAAGCCAGGGTACCATTTTACAAAAGCTAAAAAAAGGAAAAGTAGAACCTTATTTTTAAAAAAAAAAGCGATTTGTGCCTTTTTTTCTTTTTTAGATCCATGAGCTGGAAAATGAATTGGAGGCGGAACAGAAACGCAGCGGGGAGGCTATGAAAGGAGTGAGGAAATATGAAAGGAAAATTAAAGAGCTCACTTATCAGGTGAGAGGTACATCCGGTTATATAACAGCGAAATTTCACGGACAGAGATTTAACCGCTTGAAACGAGAACAAAGGGCAACACTCTGAAACTGTTTCAGGGCGAGGAGGAAAAGAAGAACGCGGCGAGACTTCAGGATTTGGTCAACAAGCTGCAGCTGAAAGTGAAAGCGTATAAGCGGCAGTGTGAGGAGGCGGTGAGTTAAATAAAAAAGACGTCTGTGTCCAATGCTGGCACGATATACACGTACAATATATATACGCTACAATATATTGTCTCCTGTGTCACGCAGGAGGAACAAGCCAACGCTCATCTAGCAAAGTTTCGGAAGGTGCAGCACGAGCTGGAGGAGGCCGAGGAACGGGCTGACGTCGCAGAATCTCAGCTGAATAAACTACGAGCAAAGAGTCGTGATGTCGTCTGCAAAGAGGAGTAGAAATCTGCTCTTGTCTGATCCACTTCAGGAAAAACATCATTGTCAGGAATGTTTTATGATCATGGAGGGCCAGTCACATCATAGTGAATATGCAATAAACTGACCTGGAGCTGGAATATCATAGAACCAGGAGTTATGACGGGATGTGGTGGTGGCATTTGATCAGTCAAGCATTTATCAGACTGATTCAAAATGATTTTGTAATTTTCTTCTTCTTGTTCATTAGTGATAACATGAATAGTTACACAAAATATGACATCATATTGTTTATTGTTTTATTTGATTACGTCATTATTACATATAATTATTACATTATATATATATATATACATATATACATCCTACTTCTTATATTTTTGTACATATTATAATATATTACTTATAACTTTTGACTGTAAATGTTTTATTATGATTTTCATCCATTATAACTCAAAGAAATGTGTTTTCAATATGCCTTTCTGCAGTTAACCATTAACATGTCCAACACAGCAGAATGTGGTGACCACGCTGCCTGCTTAATCCTGGATTCAGTCTGGACTGTAGACTGAGCTAAGTAAACTCTGACAGCTCAACATGCTCCAGGAATAGTGACTACAAGCAGCAGTTACAGGATTTACGCACGGACGTTAACTAAAACCTATTTCTTAGACAGAACAAAACTCTTCATAAAAGTCTGTGAAGGACTCTGGAGTATAACACAACCTATAATACTAATAATAACATCAAATACCTGATTAACACAATTACATGATATTTGAAACAGCAGCCCAATTCAATTTTTCCTAATAAAAAAACTACCTTTACTTTTTACATAACAGTTCATAATACAGTTCAGTTTTTAAGACCACAATAACATACAAATTTTGTTATGTTTCAAAACAGGGAACAATTCTTCTTCAATTTCCTTAATAGTCTGTCATAATAAATTCATCAGAGGTTGATATGAATTAAAAAAAATAAATCTTTTACCTTTCTAACTGATAAAATTGGCCACCAATAAACTAATAAAATGATACAACTGGATACCTCTACCTATAAAGTCTATATTATTTCACCCATATTTGCATCCTTAATCCATCAAGTATCTTTATTTTATCCAGTGGTGGAGCATAACTAAATACATTCACTAAAGTTCTGTTCCTAAGTACAATTTTGAGATACTTTACGTAAGTATTTTTACTTGATTCTATACTTTATATTTCCACTCAATTACTTTTCACGGTATTGGCGGATACTGGAACACACTGTTACACCACTTTGGTGACCTTATCTTAAAACTGTGACACACAACTGATAATGAAAATCTGCCTAGTGACATTGTGGTCACTTACCAATTCATCTGTAAAAGAAAAAAAACAGCTAAATGATTAGACTAAAATAATAACACAGATCATTGTAGATAGCCTACAAGTTCAAACGGATCTCTTCAAAAATCCAACTTTTTTGCGCTCCTGTCAGCCGTGCAGTAATCTGCAGCAGCTGGTATGTTCATGACATTTATAGAAATCCCTGTGAAGCAAGGTTAGAGTCACTGCTGTGCACATGTGACTTTGAGCAGGAGAGGGGTACACACAACTGCTGAAGGTAACCTCCAAGTATTAGTAGTCATATTTACAACGAGACCACATAAACTAAACAAACATAGTAGGAGGAGGAAAAAAAATAAGTGGAAAAATTAAGGGGCATTAACGGTGTTGTTTCATTTTTACAACACGGTTCTTCATGTTGTTCAATATCTTCTATTTTATATACAGAAAGCATAATTATCTAAAGTCTAGCATTTTCTAGTCTGTTAGTCTGTTTCTAGTGTTGCTTTTAACCTTTAACCTTTGACCTAATTTGGTCAGACGCGTATATGGGCGGCAAATATATAAGTTAAATAAAAATTAAACAAACCATTACACACACATTACATAACAATTTATGATCCAAAAACATTTTAAATACATAAATCTATACATCTGTATAAAATGTAGACATTTACAGGCATTATCCTACTACTTATGTTACATATACTATTTAAATAAATATTTTTCAGACTGGAAAGTGGCATGAAACCAATAACAAGGCTGTTTTTGTAAGTTTATGTCAATGTTGTGGAGACTGGTGGTTTTCAAAACTAATCCGATCATGTCTATTATAGTAAGAGGGGAATAAACAAATCTCTCCTCTGCAACGCAGTATGGCCGGAATATTGAATTAAAATCTCCTTATGGCAATTGTTCTCCTGTAGACAAACAGTATAATTCTCTTCAACTCTTAAGAGATGAGAGCTTGAGTTTCAGACGCCCTCCCATGCCCGTTCTAAATGTGGTACAGGGCGGTCGCCATGTGTTTCCGCCCACTTGCGATGCTCACCCAACCTTAAGTATAGCACACACACACACACACACACCGGACATTGTTACGTGTTAACGTGCAAACAAAGCAGACACACCACACAACTTCTCTCAAGGTGGCTGGCCAGCACTAACCTTGGCAGGGACCGGCACTAAGGAGAAAAAAAGTGAGACACTTTGCAGGGCTTCCAGCTTTCAGGGCAAATCAATGAGATTAAAACAAAGGTTGAATAACATGCAAAAAACATTATAAAATAGCAGATAAGCTTGGCGATGATAAATTGAATAATCCCATTGAGGATTTTTTAAGTAAAAATGGAAAAAGTCTTTGATTCCAGCCTGTTAAATCTAAATGTTTTCTATTTTCCTTTCTCTTCTATCTTTGGCTTGGACTGTTAGACGAAACAAGAGGATTTTAGCATGTCATTTTGGATTTTGGGAAACAGTGACTCTGTCTCCATGCTACTGGTTCTTGGATAGACGGGACAATTCCCAGCTCTCTCTAGGCTACATAGTGATGTATCCTGAGGCGAGATACTTAACCAAACATGCCTCCAATGGCTGTTCCACTGATGTGTGAGTGATGAGCTGCTGGCGCCTTGCATTGTAGCAGCCCCCATCAGCGTATGAATGGGTGTGAATGGTTGAATAAACACTCGTAGTGTAAAGTGCTCCGAGTGATGAGAAAGACTAGAAAAGCACCATACAAACGCAGCCCATTTACAAGAGAGCGGCATCAGTTTTTCTAGTAGGTTAACACTGCAAAGAATTTTAAAAAATGTTGAAGTATTCCATTAAAAAATAAAGTTTCACATTCAGCATTAAGGTAATCTTTGCTGCATCTTTGACTCAACGCAAGGGATTTCTTCTCGAATCTATTTTTGCATGGATCCATTTGGTTGGAGGCGGGTGTTGCTGTTGTACGGCGTCTCCCTGCAGATTAAGAGTAACATGTTGGAGAAAGTTCAGGTGATGATAAACATGTGCCTGGAAGCAGTGTGAAAAACAACTGGAGCTTCTGATGCTTTATATTGTAGCTACTACCACAGAGGGATGCCTGGGAGATCTTAAAGTATAAATGTATATGCCTCTGGTTTATTATTTATTTAAACAATGATCACGGCCATTTTCTCCTGACATAATCCATAAAAGTGAATGTTGACATCTGTCCAGAGTTAAGCCCAGTGGATCCAAGGTTTGAAGTTGAATGAGCAGGTGGTGCAGGACGTATATGAAGGTCATGATGCAACACTGAGACACTAAACGTCGCATATAGTTCATTTCCATAAATGAAGACAATAACAATCTTTCTCTGAATAAATGCTATTACACCAAAATACGCTGATTGATTCACGTGCCGTTTTAGCAGCAAACACATGTTAAATAGCTAATGACAGTGGTGGACAGCGTGGAAGGCATGTAAAAATAGTGCTTGAGGATCATCACCTGTCGCCGCTGACATGACATCTATTACCACTTGAAGATCCTGTGCCATATTTAAGTGTTGGGCAGAGATCGATAATGCGTCTTGATTGGCACTCGAACAGGGTGACATTTCCAAGTTTGGGGCATCCGGTTTGCTTCATCAGCACATTGATCTTGATAAAAAGAGCCTCAACCTCCGCCGGCGTTCACTTCGTGGCCTGCCATTCACTGAGCACTGGTAGGAGCTAGCGTTACCCGTCTGACACAGGCGTCTGTCTACAGCGTTGGCCTCTGATTCTGTTCTACTGAGGCTAGAAAACCCTGTAAGTAAGACACAAAGATATCCTCCATTTCAGTGAAAATCTTTGGCTGTGCTCATTACTTCCCTCACTTTTTTTTGCCTTGAGGTATCAACATGAGCTCTGATGCCGAGATGGCCCAGTACGGGCCGGCATCCATCTTTCTGCGCAAGCCGGAGAAGGAGCGGGTTGAGGCCCAGAACCGGCCGTTCGACGCGAAAACCGCCTGTTTCGTGCCTGACGCCAAGGACCTGTACGTCAAAGGCGTCATCCAGAAGAGAGAAGGTGGCCAAGTCACTGTGAAGACTGAAGCTGGGGAGGTGACTCTGTTCCAACCATATCACTGATCCATCCATTTCACCACAAATCATTCATCAAGCGCATATAACATGCAATTGGATCCCCAAGCTAGTGGTTTGGAAATTTTCATGGGAATTTCAGATATTTAACCTTCCTGTTGTCAGAGAAATTCTGTAAAAATCCTATGTATGGTTTAGTAGTATAGGTGAAATCTGCTCACTACAAACCAATATGTAGTTTAATGTGTAGAATACACACTGTTGTTGAAAAAAACATTGAAAGATTGTTGTTTTTTGCACCTCAGGGCCATTGTAAGCTTTTATCAAAGTCCCAATAACTAAAGTTAAGCATTACCCATCAACCTTTTAGTATTCTTAATGTCAGAATCGAGAGGCAACTATTCTTTATATGTCGAATTTTATTGTTTCCTCTTACAACTGCTTTATGCAAAGCTCTCTGAGAGCAATGAAAACATGATCTGCTGAAATGAAGTGTAACAGATGGCTGCCTGGGAGGTAGAAAAACACAATTAAAAGTATAATGGCATGCCCTAAAACTGGTCAGTAAAAGTTACGTGATTTGATAAATTATCATTTTTTATTGTTTTGATTGTTGTTGTTGTTTGATTGTTCTTCTCTCTGAAGAAAATTCATTTCCTTCAGCAAGAGGGACTTTCACAAACTGCAAACCCCATTGGGGCAAATCTATGATTTGTGATTCTGGGCTATACGGATAAAACTGACTTGACTTGACCAATCACTGAAATCATCTTCATCTCATCTTTTTTCTTCTCAATTTATTTTCTCCAGACTGTAACAGTCAAGGATGAAGACTGCCATCCTATGAATCCCCCAAAGTACGATAAGATTGAGGACATGGCCATGATGACCCACCTTAACGAGCCTTCTGTGCTGTTTAACCTCAAAGATCGCTAAGCAGCCTGGATGATTTATGTAAATTTGACACTTTGCACATCATCTCATCATCTTGTTTGACTATCTATCATGCCTCACATGACCTCTGGTGTGCAGACCTACTCTGGGCTCTTCTGCGTCACTGTCAATCCCTACAAGTGGCTGCCGGTGTACGACCCACAGGTGGTGGCGGCCTACAGAGGGAAGAAGCGCATGGAGGCGCCGCCACACATATTCTCTGTCTCTGATAATGCATATCAGAATATGCTTACAGGTAAGAGACATGAAATTAGTATGCTGATGACTCATTATCCTTTTTCATCGTTATTGTACTTCTGGTGCAAGGGTCCCCTGGGGCCCTGGGGAGGGGGTCAGAATAGAATTCACCACAGACCACATGACGAGTATTTCTGTCTTACTCTGACAGGGCTGTGTTTCCCAAAATCATATCTGCTAAGTAATTTAGCTACTTTCTTTGTCACTATGCAGTTTCCCATCGCCAACCAACTAAGTTGCTAACTGGAGTAGCAAATAAGGTTTTGGGAAACACACCCCTGATCGATTGGGGGCCCTACAGGAAATTTTACGCGGCCAAGTATCAGTTCTAAACTGTTTGCATCAAATCTGTCCTGTCTTGGCTAATGGCTAAGGGCAAGCTGAGTTCCTGCTTATCAAACCTTATTTATTTCCATTTATATTCAATATTAAACAAAAAAAAAAAACAAAAGCTCTCTTATATCTCCATTTTCTCCAACAGATCGTGAGAACCAGTCTGTCCTGATTACGTGAGTTTGCTGTAGAGCTGTTGATCCACTACTATGATAATCAAACAATTGGTATTCAAATTAACCAAATATTTGCTGGTTTTAGCTTCTCAAATATGTCTTTCTTTGTCGCTGATTATGATTGCCAAATTGATTATCGCTGGGTTTTTATCTGTTAATTGACAAAACAATTGATTATTGATAAAAGAATACAATCCCACCTGTCTGTTGCTTAAACTAATAATGTTTAACTCTGTATTTTTTGTTGTTGAATGGAGGCATCTTCTATTCTGTGTCCACAGCGGAGAATCTGGTGCAGGGAAGACTGTCAATACTAAGCGTGTCATTCAGTACTTTGCAACAATTGCAGTGGCTGGTGGCGACAAAAAAGAACAGTCATCTGGCAAAATGCAGGTACTTAGATCACGACAAGAATCTAGTTCATAATCCCTCAACGAGACGCAAGACTGCAGATGTAATCCATGGGGTTTCAATTTAACACTGGCTGTGTTTTCCAGGGGACACTGGAAGATCAAATCATTTCAGCGAACCCTTTGCTGGAGGCTTTTGGGAATGCCAAGACTGTGAGGAATGACAATTCCTCACGATTTGTAAGTATGAGCCCATGTGGCCTGTCCATAACTGTTGGTTTGTATTGGAGCCAGTTTAAAGGTCAGACATGAAGGTTATGGTTAGTGGCAACTTGAGTTAATCAAATAATATGCAACTTAGTGAAATATTGATCGTCCTGCTCAGTTCCCTGAGCTGTTATTCCCAAATGATCTGCAACATACCTGGGCCTGTATTTAGAGATAAAGATCACAAAGAAGCCTTAAGTTGTGGTGGTTGCTATTTGATATGAACTTTCAGAATGAGAATGATTGTTATTTATTGACACATATTATGATCCAAAAAATTCTCTCTGTATGTATTATTCATAATATTTTGTGTAAATTTTTTTGTAATATTTCTTAGGGTAAATTTATCAGAATCCATTTTGGCACTACAGGAAAACTGGCTTCTGCAGATATTGAAACTTGTAAGTTCGTCTTTAAATGATCTCTGATATATGCATACTGTACTTGCAAGAGTTTACCATTTACCTGGCATGTTGTTTCATGTAGATCTGCTGGAAAAGTCAAGAGTGACGTTCCAGTTGTCTGAGGAGAGGAGCTACCACATCTTCTACCAGATCATGACCGGTCACAAGCCAGAGCTTATAGGTATGGTGTGGAGCCTGTGGAGATGTTCCCTCGTTTTATCTTGATCTGTCATTGTGAAGGACGCAAGAGACCATCTTTCGTGGAATTGTTTGATTGTTATTGGAATACTAATCCTAGATTATTTTACAATCAGAAAATATATAAATGAAGTTAAAATGAGAAAATGTGCCTACAATAAAGGCAATTGAATGCACAGAGTGAGACTGAACCTAAAGAATAAAAGTGATGCTATGAGATTCTCTCTACAGAAATGCTGCTCATAACAACAAACCCATATGACTTCCCTATGATAAGTCAGGGGCAGATCACCGTTGCCAGCATTGACGACAAAGAAGAGCTGGTGGCCACAGATGTGAGTTATCTCTTGTCTCTTTTAGTGTTGTACACATACATTATATTAGTTTAGATTATTTTTTTTTAAATTATAAATATTTTAGATGGTTGAGTTTTAATGCAATACTTCAATTGAATGCACGTGTGAAATAACAATAGATGTATAATACATTTGTAGAAGGTTGAAGTGAACAAATTCATAATATAAGGATTTCCTCCTGATATTATGAGCAGTAGAAGACTTAAAAATTGAAATTAGAAAGAATATAGCAGCAGAAAAGAAGCAGTGGTTTAAAAATACATTATTTAAATTATTATTTTTAGTACAGTAATTGTTTGAAAAGATCCAGATCTGTGTAGTTCATTACTATGGAATAACATTAACATTAAACATTATAAAATCATGATCATTAATTACGATTATTATTATATAAAGGGCCGTAATATACATCAATTAAATAACAACATGAATGCAATTCAAATTAGACTAGGCTAGTCCCCACTCTTACTAATCGACTTTTAAACATGACAGACCGCCACTGATGTCTTGGGCTTCAGCCATGAAGAAAAGCTGTCCATCTACAAGCTGACTGGTGCTGTGTTGCATTATGGGAACATGAAGTTCAAGCAGAAGCAGCGGGAGGAGCAGGCAGAGCCTGACGGCACTGAGGGTGAGAGCTCTGCACTTCAGTTTTTTTTTTTTTGTCATCAGTGAATAAATTAATGTAACAAAATTAACAAAACATTTCCTTCATATGTTTCAGTGGCCGACAAAGTCGCTTTCCTCATGGGGCTGAACTCTGCCGACCTGTTGAAAGGCCTCTGTTACCCCAGAGTGAAAGTCGGGAATGAATATGTCACTAAGGGCCAGACGGTCCCCCAGGTACTGTGACAGCTCCAGTATGAACAAGTGGCAATGCATGGCTATGGTGCATGGTCCAAGGTCTATGTTACATATTTTGTATCCTACATCTTATATAGAAAGGTTATAGTATGGAACACTTTTTTACTTCAATTTTCTTCCTGGTAGAAATGTAACCTTTACAAAAAAAATAATCATTTTTTGATTAAAGGGTACAGTTCTTCTGATTGCAGTGAAACAAATTCTGGAGTTAGAAATAGGTGAATTCCTGATTAGACTGAAGTGCTCATTCATACAGATTTTCTTCCTTAACCCGTTGCCACTTCAGACTTTGTGTTTTACTGAGTAGCTTCCACATTAACACAGACCTCTCTGCTTCAGAAACACTCTTGGCCAGGACATACTATAAATTGTAACATGCCTGTTTACATGTTATTTTGGTAAGGATTAATCCAAATAAACACGTTGTTGACTTCATGTATCTTCAAAATCTCCTGATCAGGTTGCCAATGCAGTTGGCGCTCTGGCCAAGTCTGTCTATGAGAAGATGTTCTTGTGGATGGTGATAAGAATCAACGAGATGCTGGACACAAAGCAGCCCAGGCAGTTCTTCATTGGAGTGCTGGATATTGCTGGATTTGAAATATTTGATGTGAGTTCGGACTACATGATCAATAAATAGTCTGTTAATAGATAGATTTTAGTCATATATGTGTTTTCTAGTATTAGTTAACAGTCAGTTCTTGTCACAGTTCAACAGCATGGAGCAACTCTGCATTAATTTCACCAACGAGAAGCTGCAACAGTTCTTCAACCACCACATGTTTGTGCTGGAGCAAGAAGAATACAAGAAAGAAGGCATTGATTGGGAGTTCATTGACTTTGGTATGGACCTGGCAGCCTGCATCGAGCTCATTGAAAAGGTGAGATGAGTGTACTGCGCACAAAGCGAATATTTCGATGTAATCATATCTCATATGTACCTATAATTCGCTCAACAGCCGATGGGCATCTTCTCCATCCTTGAAGAGGAGTGTATGTTCCCCAAGGCCTCAGACACGTCTTTCAAGAACAAGCTCTACGACCAGCATCTTGGAAAAAACAACGCGTTCCAAAAGCCCAAGGTTGTCAAAGGCAAGCCTGAGGCTCACTTCACCTTGGTGCACTACGCTGGCTCCGTGGATTACAACATCGCCGGCTGGCTGGAGAAGAATAAAGACCCGTTGAACGAGTCTGTGGTGCAGCTTTACCAGAAGTCATCAATGAAATTGCTGGGTTTCTTGTATGCCTCATTCTCTGGCGCTGAAGGTATGACTTTTATAAAGCGTTAAAACAAATGATGTCAAAGTCACAACATGTTTCAGACAGAAATGTAGTATGAGTTCTAACTTTTGTTGTTTTTTGTTGCATAGAATCAGGTGGTGATGCTGGTAAAGGTGGAAAGAAAGGGGGAAAGAAGAAGGGCGGCTCCTTTCAGACAGTGTCTGCCGTTTTCAGGGTACAGAGGCAATGATATTCTATGTAGACATACATTTCTTAGCTTACTTACTGGTTTTTGTGCATAGGAACTATATATTAGGAACCCACATATGATAGGAACTAATATATGTGGGTTTGCCTGACCATATTTGCACTATTTTTTATAATGTGCCCATGGCTGATGATTTACTTCTAGTGAGAGGTGCAGATAAAATATATATATACATTGATGCTGAAGCCTTACAGTGTACAAGCAGTTTTTTCATCTTTAGATTCTGTGCACCTTCAGCTGAGAACCTGTCCTATTAGCTTTGGATGTGCAGGTTTCCTTTTTCTCAAGATTAATTTCTTGCACTGCATTGACCCCCAACCTCCATGAATAAAATAGATAATAGTTAGTTAGATTTTGAATTTAAAGAGGTGTCGTAGTTATAATTGCTCTAGTGTGGTGGGTCAATTCAGACCAAGAGAACTTATATTTTAAATTGTATAACATTATTTCGAATTTACTTATTTTTATGTCCTCAAAAGAAGGTACAATTGTTCTTTTGTAGGAAAATCTTGGAAAACTAATGACCAACTTGAGAAGCACCCATCCTCACTTTGTGCGTTGCCTGATTCCAAATGAGGTTAAAACACCGGGTACAGATTTTGCAACCAGTCCAGCAACACATATTTGAACTCCAAATACAATGGCATAAAGTCATGCTGTTGAAATGTGCTCCCAGTTGCCAACCTTTTTCTGTGGCCCCATTTTGCAGGAATCATGGACAATCACTTGGTCATCCACCAGCTTCGCTGTAACGGTGTGCTGGAGGGAATCAGGATCTGCACAAAAGGATTCCCCAGCAGGATTATTTATGCTGACTTCAAGCAGAGGTCATTGATTATTTTTTACTACAACATTATCTATGAGGACAACTAAAACCATATTATTTTTCTGTGACAGTTAGTAATGATTTTTTTTCTATATCTTAATGTGAACAGGTACAGAATTCTAAATGCCAGTGCCATCCCAGAGGGACAGTTCATAGATGGAAAAAAGGCCTGTGAGAAGCTTCTTGGTTCCATTGACATTGATCACACACAGTACCGATTTGGAACTACAAAGGTATGTGTCTAAATAGATTACAGGGTAAAATTTGAAAAGCTTTTTGAAACCTCTGAGAATAGACATCAGCCGGAAAACGAAATGGATTCATTATAATGGACATGATCCAACTACACCATTTTGTTGCAGGTCTTCTTCAAAGCAGGCCTACTCGGTACTCTGGAGGAGCTGCGAGATGAAAAACTTGCTTCTCTTGTAACACAAACTCAAGCTTTGTGCCGTGGTTATCTCATGAGGCAGGAGTTCTCCAAATTAACCATACAGAAGTAAGGTCAGCAGCAACGTCATCATGAAACCAAAGGCAATACTGCATTGACTAAAACTTGCGGCTGTACATCTTGCAGAGATTGTGTCTGGATCCTGCAATACAATTTGCGATCATTCATGAATGTCAAACACTGGCCATGGATGAAGCTCTTCTTCAAAATCAAGCCCCTCCTCAAGAGTGCAGAAACTGAAAAGGAGATGGCAACCATGAAGGAGGACTTCATAAAATGTAAAGAGGATCTGGAAAAGTCAGATGCCAGGAGAAAAGAGCTTGAGGAGAAAATGGTTTCTCTGCTGCAGGAGAAAAACAACCTCCTCCTGCAAGTACAAGCTGTGAGTACCATCATATCTGACCCCCCTGATCTCATAAAACACCCTTTGAATGACCACATCACATGTAAATCGCCATCTCCTTATTTTCCTCAGGACTCAGAAAACCTTTGTGATGCAGAGGAAAGATGCGAGGGCTTGATCAAAAGTAAAATACAGCTTGAGGCCAAACTCAAAGAGATGACCGAAAGAGTAGAGGACGAGGAGGAAATAAACGCTGAGTTGACCACCAAGAAGCGGAAGCTTGAAGATGAATGTTCTGAGCTTAAGAAAGACATAGATGACCTGGAGATGACCTTGACTAAAATTGAGAAGGAGAAACATGCTACAGAAAATAAGGTGCGTTATTTCACCTGGACTGTCCCATGGTGAGAAAAAAAGAGGTTGTAAAGAAAAAAAAGTAAATATACCAAATATCAAGAGGCTAACATACATTTTTACATATTTTAGGTCAGGCCTCACTGTGTCAAGTGCAACTGGATACAGGAGCCATTTAGCTAAAATTTGCTGACAAACTTGAACTATTTTCAACTATTTAAATAACAAAATGTAGTTTTTCTGCACAACAATTTGTGCACATACTGCTACTTGTTACAGGTTAAAAATGTAATGGAGGAGCTGGCCGGCCAGGATGAAACCATCGCCAAACTGACCAAAGAGAAGAAAGCCCTCCAAGAGGCCCATCAACAGACACTGGACGATCTCCAAGCTGAGGAAGACAAAGTCAACTCTCTGACCAAAGCAAAGTCAAAGCTTGAGCAGCAAGTTGATGATGTGAGTTAAGCCAGTAGACACTTACACATGCAAACACGGATGGCACTAAACAGCCTAATTAAATTCATGCAAAATGCCTTCAAGCTGGATGGTTCATTGGAGCAA
The DNA here is from genome assembly GCA_036785175.1 of Eupleurogrammus muticus. Taxonomy (NCBI): domain Eukaryota; kingdom Metazoa; phylum Chordata; class Actinopteri; order Scombriformes; family Trichiuridae; genus Eupleurogrammus; species Eupleurogrammus muticus. Next base: position 16,342,157 of record JAYKQN010000011.1, on the reverse strand, counting down.
GAAAAGAAGATCCGCATGGACCTTGAAAGAGCCAAAAGGAAGGTTGAGGGTGATCTGAAAATCGCGCAAGAATCCCTAATGGATCTGGAAAATGACAAACAGCAATCTGAGGAGAAAATTAAGAAGTAAGTCAATACCCTAATTGTGTTTGTATGGGGGAATTGAGTGATGGATTTAAACTGAGAACATTTATTTTCTTTCTCTCACAGGAACGAATTTGAAAACAACCAGCTGCTCAGCAAAATCGCAGATGAGCAAACGATGAACACCCAGCTGCAAAAGAAAATAAAAGAGCTCAATGTATTATAACATTTAATACTCTAATCAGACTGATAACAACTGATTCTTCCCTTAACTATGGTTTATCATCTTCTGCTTTATAAGGCTCGCATTGAAGAACTAGAAGAAGAAGTAGAGGCTGAGCGAGCAGTCCGGGCGAAGATAGAGAAGCAGCGGTCCGACCTCGCCAGGGAGATCGATGAGATCAGCGAGAGGCTGGAGGAGGCCGGAGGAGCCACGGCCGCTCAGGTCGAGTTGAACAAGAAGCGGGAGGCCGAGTTTCTCAAACTGCGACGGGACCTGGAGGAGTCCACTCTGCACCACGAGGCCACGACCGCCGCGCTGCGCAAGAAGCAGGCGGACAGCGTGGCTGAGCTGGGGGATCAGATCGACAACCTGCAGAGGATCAAGCAGAAACTTGAGAAGGAAAAAAGTGAATTGAAGATGGAAATTGATGATTTGACCAGCAACATGGAAACAGTCGCAAAATCAAAGGTAAAAAAAAATGTATTTGATCATGAGGGAGTCTAGAAGTGGGTGGCATGGTGGAGCAGTGGGTAGCGTGTTGCCTTACAACAAGAAAGATTCAAGTCCTTGGGCTGGGACCTTTCTGTGTGTAGTTTGGATGTTCTCCCTGTGTCTGTGGGTTCTCCAGTTTCCTCCCATAGTCCAAAAACATGCTGAGGGTAATTGGGGGCTTTAAATTGACCATAGATTTGATTGTATGAATAATTGTGTGTGTGCCCCATGGTAGACTACATACAGACTACACCTGGGGTGTATCCCTGCCTCTTAGGTATGCTGGGATTGGCTCCAGCAGACACCCATGACCCTAGTGAGGAATACACTGGTATAGAAAAATGGATGGATGGAAACCAGAAATCAAACTGAATGAAGGTCTCACTTGTGTTGTAGATCGGTCTGGAGAAGATGTGTCACTCACTTGAGGATCAGCTTCTGGAGTTGAAGACCAAGGATGATGAAAACATGCGGCAGCTGTCAGATCTCACCAATCAAAAGGCCCGTTTTCAAACCGAGAACGGTAATTCTGCTGATTGTTTGCTTGCTATGATTTGTAAAGCTACTGATGGTAAGACTAAAAGATATTGTCCTGTTTCGCTCATCGTAGCCGAATTTTCCCGACAAATGGAAGAGAGAGAGAGTCTCATCTCCCAGCTGACCAGAGGAAAGCAGGGGTTCACATCAAAAATTGACGAGCTGAGAAGGCTGGTGGAGGAGGAAACAAAGGTCATTACGGGTCCTGTTTGCAACCAGCTGACACTTTTGCTAGTTTACCTGCAATGACAATGTTCTATATTGTTCTGGTGTAGGCGAAGAACGCTCTGGCTCACAGTTTGCAGTCGGCTCGTCATGACTGTGATCTTCTCCGTGAGCAGTACGAGGAGGAGCAGGAGGCTAAAGCTGAGCTGCAGCGGAGTTTGTCCAAAGCCAACACTGAGGTGTCTCTCTGGAGGAACAAATATGAGACTGATGCCATCCAGCGCACAGAGGAGCTTGAAGAAGCAAAGTAAACAAACACCAAGAGTATATTAGTAGATAACTTTTATTTAGATGAAATTGAAGATATTTCATTTGGGTTTTTCACTAATTTTGACTACATTTCAGCCCCAGATTAATTAATAATTAATAGAATAATAGAAAATCTAATAAACTTTGGTTTCTCTCTCCACAGAAAAAAGCTTGCTTTGCGTCTCCAAGAGGCAGAAGAGCAAATTGAAGCAGTGAATTCAAAATGCGCCTCACTGGAAAAAACTAAACAGCGATTGAACAATGAGATGGAGGATATCATGGTTGATGTAGGAAGGTCCAACACCCTAGCAGCTGCACTTGACAAGAAACAGACAAACTTTGATAAGGTATTTTAGGTTTAAAGAACATCTAATTGCTTTATGTCACATAAATAATTCTGATAGACTACTGTTTTCATGAACTCAGGTCCTAGCCGAATGGAAGCAGAAGTACGAGGAGTCTCAGGCAGAGCTTGATGGTGCTCAGAAAGAATCTCGATCTCTGAACACTGAGCTTTTCAAATTGAAGAATTCTTACGAGGAAGCCCTGGATCACCTCGAGACAACAAAAAGGGAAAATAAAAACCTACAACGTACGTGAAAACAAGTTTATGAGGAACAGATTTGGTTTTACGTCGTTTCAAAACTTGTCTGTAATTCATTCTTTCTGTGGAAACACAGAGGAGATCTCTGACCTGACGGAGCAGGTCGGGGAAAGCGGGAAGACGATCCATGAGCTGGAGAAATTCAAGAAACAGGTGGAGACTGAAAAGTATGACATGCAAACTGCGTTGGAGGAAGCTGAGGTATGAGTGGGAGCAGAGGTGTTCACAGCACGCATGTTGTTTTCATGTAGAAAAAGCGCCCGTTATTGTAATGTGCTGTTTTTCAAGGCCTGCCTGGAGCAAGATGAATCTAAGGTCCTGCGTATGCAAATGGAGCTGAAACAGATGAAGGCCGAAGTGGACCGAAAGGTGGTGGAGAAAGACGAGGAGATCGATCAGCTGAAGAGGAACTACCAGAGGGTGATCGAGTCCATGCAGGCCACAGTGGACGCCGAGGTCCGGAGCAGGAACGATGCCCTGAGAGTCAAGAAAAAGATGGAAGGAGACCTCAACGAGATGGAGATTCAGCTGGGTCATGCTAACAGGCAGTCGGCCGAGGCTCAGAAACAGCTGAGGAACGTTCAGGGCCAGTTCAAGGTACAACAACCTTTATCACAACTAATATAACTTAACTTTTTAAAAAATAATTCAAGGATAAGGCTATCACAGTAATCACATTTTCAGTCTCTGGAGAGTAGTTCTGTGTACTCCGGGTATAGAAAATGACTGACATTGTTTTCACTGTAAGGGAGCTGTATTGTTTATTAATACAATTTTCTCACAACAGGAAGTAGGGATACATTGTATCACAACAGGGGTCTCCAACCCTGGTCCTGGAGGGCCACCTTTGGTTCAGGTTTTTGTTTCAACCAAGCAGTTATACACCTAATTCTACTAATCCATATCCCAAACCATTAGGGCTCTTGCTAAGGACCTTCAGGAATCATGTGTGTTTGGTTGGTTGGTTGAAATAAAAGCTTAAAAAAAAACAAAAAACATACCATATACTTTGTACATAAAACGTGTTTTTTGTAGACATATTAATGTAATCTAAGAGTGTTTCTTCCTCTAGAGAATATCCTCCAGATTTATCGGTACTCCATCCAGTACATCCATATTATTTCTTGTGTATCAGCGAACATTTTGGCCTTGAAGGTTATGCTGAAGAAAAGATCGAGAGTCACCAATGCCATAAAAAAGGGGCCCATTTCACACTATCACATTTCCATTCTAAAGGATGCCCAAATCCACCTGGATGACTCTGTCAGAGCGCAGGATGACATGAAGGAGCAGGTGACCCTGATGGAGCGCAGGACCACCTTGATGCAGGCTGAGATCGAGGAGCTTCGCGAAGTCGTGGAGCAGACGGAGCGCAGCCGCAAAACCTGTGAGCAGGAACTGACTGATACCAGTGAACGCGCAGGACTTCTTCATTCTCAGGTAGCCTGTTTGCCGGTATTGTTATTAAGAATTTGTAATATTTGAATATACTGTATATGTCATCTGCTTTGTCTGTGCCAGAACACCAGCCTTTTGAACACCAAAAAGAAGCTTGAAGCAGACCTTACTGTGCTTCAGACTGAAATGGAAGAAGCCGTTCAAGAAGCTAGGAACGTAGAGGAGAAAGCCAAGAAAGCCATTACTGATGTAAGGAGCGGGTACGAAAGTTGGGATGGGGATTGTCTTAATGAAATTAAAAAAAAAACTCTCCGTTCGTTGTGCTTGCAGGCTGCCGTGATGGCTGAAGAGCTGCGGAAAGAGCAGGACACCAGCGCTCACCTGGAGAGGATGAAGAAAAACCTGGAGGCCACAGTCAAGGATCTGCAGCACCGCTTGGATGAGGCTGAAAACCTGGCCATGAAGGGCGGAAAGAAACAGATTCAGAAGATGGAGGCCAGGGTACGAATTTTAATGAACAGACATGCACATTTTAAATGCATATAAAAACAACAACTTGTATAAAGATTATACTGTAAATAATCAATGGCACACGAATTTTATGCGTTACACTTTGTTTGTGCCATATGCTTTTTACAGTTTGTTGCTACTACATGTTTATTATTATTTTGTTCTGAATCATTTTATTTGATGGTTATTTTGGTGAATATAAATCATCATACTGTAACATGACTTCAAAAGCACTTTGATAGCACAGACCTTTGCAAAACATAAGACCAAGCTATGCAGGTCTAAAATCTATAATTACCTAAACAGGCCTAAAAAGAGAAAAACTATCCTAATGGTGAAAGATGAGATGTATCCAGATCTTTTAGAAATGCTGTAATGTACTATATATAAAAGTCCTAAATTTAAAATATTAATTACAACAAATGTCTATAATACTAACATCTACAATGTAAATTTGATTTGATTTTGAACTGATAATAATGCTATAATTCACTGATGTGGAGACTAAATAACTTATAGTACTGCATTATATAATACACTATGTATAGCAACTTTCAAAGACTAATGCAGCTTAAAAGTAGAATACTTCAGTAAATGTAAACTTATTTATTAATGAATTCATTTGCTCTTTTAGGTCCGCGAGCTGGAAAGTGAACTAGAAGGTGAACAAAAACGTGGCACGGAAGCCACCAAAGGAGTCCGCAAATATGAGCGAAAGGTCAAAGAGTTGACCTATCAGGTAAATACCCAACAACTTTGTTCCATTGCCATATTTGAACTGTCCCAAATGCACATAAAGTCAAAGAGTGAATTATTTGGAGGCCCATCCAGCATCCCCCCCCTCCTGAGAGTTTCCTTTTTACTACTTTCAGTCTGATGAAGATAAGAAAACCATTATACGACTGCAGGATTTGGTGGACAAGCTCCAGATCAAAATGAAGGCCTACAAACGGCAGGCCGAAGAAGCTGTGAGTCACTCAACAACAATCGGGGGAAAGAAAAGGAAAAAAAAAAAAAGAATCTGTAACATGTTCCCATCGCTAATGCATTTACCGTGATTCATTCCCAGGAAGAGCAGTCTAACGTGCACATGGCCCGATTCAGAAAGGCTCAGCATGATTTGGAAGAGGCTGAAGAGAGAGCTGATGTGGCCGAGTCGCTGGCCAATAAGATGCGAGCCAAGAGCTAAAATGGGGACAACGGTACAGAGTGTCCTGTGTTCCATAGAGACTGTAAGTACTTAGCTGCTCCTGGGAAAAGAGGGTATCTACATGTTAGTCTGTGACAAAAAAAACAAAAAAAACTGACCTCATTAAAACACATCAACAGTTAATGATCAGGGTTTTTTTATTCGATCAAATGTATTAAACTGACTTATTTTCCAGTCATAGAGACATATAAACTACCTCAACAAGTAATATACTTTGATGTATCACTCTTTTCAGGAATTTTTCATCATTGTAAAATTAATATACAATTTTATTGTTTAAATGTGCTTGTTTTGCAGGCTCAGGAGGGACAGGATGAGTAGCTGGAAGACTCTGCCTGTGGTTTAGACACCTCAGACAAACGTGTATTGGATTAATATTATAGCATGATAAATAAGTAAGTCTCACTCCAGCAAGGGTCTTTGACGTGAACATCATCCATGCATTACCACAAATGGTCTGGATCCTACTGTATTCCCTGATTTTGAGGCTTTCAGTTTAAATTCTAGTTTTAAAATGAACGTTATTTAAACTTAGAGCTGCAAGAATTGCTCCAATAATTGATTGGTTATTCAACAGAAGATTCATCAATGACCAATTAAGTCTAAATCATTTTCAAGAAAACGGTTCTTTAGTCCCAATTGTTTTAAAGACAGAACACCTTTAGGTCTTGGGCTGTTGGTCAGGAGAAAATAACACATCTGAGAGCATCATCTTGTGCTTTCTTGAAACTCTGTGATTAATGAATTTACTAACAAAGAAATGTGTATGATTGTTAATATCTTCTGTGTATCAATAAAAAAATGTTTGGTTTTGGTTAATTCTTTTCAATTCAGTTCTGGATTGTTCTACAGTTTATTCTGTTGAACAATCACATACATTTTTTCCCTATATCCATTCAAACTTGTCACATTTCTGCACACCCTTCAACTGTTACACTGCACAAGCTAAAATCTCAATAGGTCAAAATATCTTGTTTCTGGTGCAATTAGTTTAATATTGAGTAGGATTTTCTTAATTCACTGTCTTATAATTTATCCTAATTAAATAAAATTGTTTTTTTCCTGATTTGGTTCAAATTGGTCTGAGCTTAGGAAAACAAGACATTTTCTGAACAAGAATTTTCTATTTAAATTATCTGAAAATTGCACTCATTACTGTAATATTTCTACCAAAAACAAGATATTTTTATCACCTGTTACAATTTCAGTTTCTGCAGTGCTTCCTTTTGTTTCTTGCATATCCTCACTGTCCTTGCTGCTTATTACAGCTATAATAAATAATTTAAAGCCAATTTGTCCTATTTTCTTGCTCTTTTGTGTAATGTGGTAACAATCTGTGCATCCTGGAGGAGGGATCAAAACCCCCTCAAGCAAATACATCACTAATGAGATTTGTTGTGGTGAGCTGAATAAATAAAAATGGAATTGACTTTTATATACCACAATAATATAATTCCTCCTACTCCTAATTAAGAAAATATGTCACAGAACTGAAAGCTGCCAGTGATATATCCACTTATTCCTCATTAGGGTCACAGGGGTCATCTGGAGCCAGTCCCAGTGCATTACAGGTGAGAGGCAGGACACACTACAGACAGGTAGCAGCCTATTGGAGGACACTGACACCATTCACTCACACCTATAGGCAATTTAAAGTTTTCACCATGTGGCTCTCCCTCAAGATTAATAAAGTAAATAAAGCAGTATTCTTTGTTTTAGCTTGTATTGCATCATACAGTCACTATCACAAAATAAATGAAATACAAGCAACTCATGGCAACCTTTTGATACTTAAAATCATTGTGTATGTAGCATTTTAAATGCTCCTTATGTTTGACCTTTCATGTGCTATAATCACATTTAAAAATGTGTATAAGGTACAGTACCATTCATAAGTGCGGGGTCACCCTGATCATTTAGTGTTTTCCATGAATTAAGTCACACTTTATTCATCAAATTAATTGCAAAATGAATAGAAAATATAGTGAAGAGACTAACAAGATTAGAAATAAATATTTTTATTCGAAATAATAATTTCAGCTGTTATTTGCACAGGCGTTTTCTAATCACCCATTAGCTTTCTAATGCATTAAGAGAACACAATGTACCATTACAACACTGGTTGCTGGAAATGGGCCTTTATGCACCGATGTAGATATTGCATTAAAAAACAGACATTTGTGGCTAGAATAGTCATTTACCAAATTAACAATGTATAGTATATTTCTGGGCGACACGGTGGTGCGGTGGGTAGCACTGTTGCCTCACAGCAAGAAGGTCGCAGGTTCAAGACCCGCCTTGGGGCCTGGGTCTGGGGCCTTTCTGTGTGGAGTTTGCATGTTCTCCCCGTGTCTGCGTGGGTTTTCACCGGGTACTCCGGTTTCCTCCCACAATACAAAAAACATGCTCAGGTTAATTGGTAAACTCTAAATTGCCCATAGGTGTGAGTGTGAGAGTGAATGGTGTGTGAATGGTGTGTGTGCCCCACGATTGGCTGGCGACCATCTGGGGTGTATCCCCTGCCTCTCGCCTTAACGCGCTGGGATAGGCTCCAGCAGACCCCTGCGACCCCGAAAGGGAATAAGCGGGATAGACAATGGATGGATGGATGGATGGATAGTATATTTCTGATTAGTTTCATGTTATCTTCATTTTCTTTAAAAAATATGGACATTTCCAACTTTCGAACGGTATAGTTTATATACACTGTGGCTTCAAATGGATTAATAAATACATTTTGGTTAAGAGCCAATGTCCTCTTTTTTTGGTTTAGAGGATGATTATTACATTTGAAAAAGATGTAAACTATGTCAGACCAGGTGAGTGCTTGTGTTCTGCTCCCTGCAGTCTAGAAAATACACAAATGCTTATTAGATTGCTTCTTTTTTTTCTTACAGATAGTAAAATCTTTATTTGACTTACGCTATCATCCTTCTCACCCTGATTCTGACACAGATCAGCCTCCAACTTTTTAACAGGCTGGTTCCTGTAAGATTGTTTGACACCAGGATATATTATCAAGTAAGGATGTGAAAATTAGTTTGAGGTAGATGTCATTTATTTAAACTTAACACTTTGACACAAGATATTTTTACCTGTTAAGATTTCAGTTCTTGCGTACACAACAAACAGTGTCAAGATTCATTTATGCTTAATTTGAAAGTTCAGATTGTGTTGCCCGAGAGAAAAATGGCAGAACTTTATGTATGACTACCACCTACGTGTGTTTGTGTAGAACAAATCTGTTCCAGTCCAGTAGATTAAAGTCAGGGTGTTAGTGTGAGAAGTCACACATTCAAATGTGAAATCTAGTCGGACTTAATCTCAGCAGTGTGCACCATCCAAACACAGCGGTGGCACCATGGTTTTAACCCGTCTCTAGGTTAAATTCAGTAGGATTTACAGGAGCCTTGTGTTAAAACAAATATGTTTTGATATGAAGTATGAAAGTACAAAAAATAAACTTAATTATAACCCATTTATATGCGGAATCATGCAGAATTTTACACCTAACAAGCTTTGACAGCTTAGAGATGCAGCATGATCTCATTATCTTCTGATTTATGCAGCATGTACTGTATGTAATCACACTTGATGTTTTCGATTTGTAGCACAGATTCATGAGAGTCGAGAGAGTGGCCGACTTTAAGGCTACTTTTACAACTAGAAAACCAGTAAATGTACTTACTTAAGTACTTGGGTATGTCATGCTACTTATAGGATGCTACATTTCACACATCATATTTTCTCCATGCTTCCTGTCCAAGGTAGGAGCAGCAATGTTGGACCTCTCAACATCCATCTTTAATTCCTGCATCACTCCCTGCAGGTGCTGCTTTGTCTTCTCCAGAGAGCAACATGTGGAGTTATTGGCCTCTGCAGACGCGGCGTCAGCTTCTTCCTGTACAAGAATATGTACTTTAGTGTCTCGCAGGAACCGATCCTGTGCTCCTCAAGCTCCTCGGTGCACTGGACGGTCTCAGGTCTGGTTCTCCACTGAGTCCCCCCCCACCGTTGGTTTTGCTCATCTTTGGCCTCCTGCTCCTCCTGCTCCTTCTCGTACCACGCAAACTGTGAGCCAGGGCATGTTTGGCCTTTGAAGAAATGACAGAAACAACACAAACAATCGGCTACATCTTTAAACTTTAAAGCAGACCTGTCAAACTCAAGGCCTTCTTTTCTATGGCCTCACAAGAGCTTGTGAGAGATGGGAAAGCAAATAAATACTTAATCTTAATGGAAACACGCTGGTGCAGCGAAGTTGGATTATTATCAGATATTAGCTTGATGTCTGGCAATGTGGCGCTGCCACATTCCGATAAAACTAAAACCACGGTTCACTTGCAAATGAATCGAGACCCCCCCACCTACCAATTTCAACTGAACTGGAGTTTGTATGAGCTGTAAAACATGCCCCAAACAAAGCGGTCTATGTGAAGAAAAGCATCTCTGGTCTGTTTAAAGGAGGACAATGAAATCGACCTTAAAAATAATCCTCCATTTTCCCCGCACAAGCAATAATTAAAATCATTACTTTTGGGCCCTCAGATCTCAGAATGTGTCAATATATATATATATATATATATATATATATATATATATATATATATATATATATATATATATATATATATATATATATATATATATATATATATATATATATATATATATATATATATACACTTTTAGGGTGACAAATATCACCTTATTAAGAGCCTACTTTTGCAGCCTTTCACACTGTTGCCTGTTCTAATTTTCTAGATCCATTATAGACTCCACAGCAGCTTTCTCTCCAGCTCCATACGGATCTTCTCCTTTAGTTCGAGTGAACCTTTCAGCTAAGATCATGAACACTGTCATCACATCCATCTTATCAGTAGGACATCAAAAGATTTTTCCATCATTATAATTTTCCAGTATTCAATCTACAGTGTGTGCAGCGACTCAGGCCATCCACCCGCTGGTCTAATTTGGTTTTGGCTTTGGTCGGAACTTTGATTTTATCCTCTTTTATCCGCTATCAGCCTGGCTTCCAGTTGAATCTAAAATACTAAAATATGCACGGTCATAAGAATAAAACCTTTGTGTGCACCCTCATTTTGTGCCAAAAGTAAAAATATTTCTGCCTGTATTTCAGTTATGATGGCCATGGTTCTGCCACATTGCTTTTAAAATATAGACTGCACTTTATATATCATATATTGATGATGTAAAACAGTAATTCATTCAGAAAATTTCAGAAACTAAGTACCTAGAAAATAATGGGTCATTTTGGGAATTTCAGTGTGAGTTTATAGTATGTATTTTTTAAATTAGCCCTGAAAGTGTTTAAATGGCTCTGTTTAAGCTGTAGGAAGTCCTGATGGCTTGTGCAACATATTTTTGTTCTGCCAAAACATAAGAAGGTCAAAATGCATTATGAGGTAGCAGCGTCCTCGTTGTTAGGTTTCAGGTAACAACGCATTATTAAATTACCTTGAAGGAACCTCCCAAAGGGATCAATACAGCCATATATAAATCAAATCTAATCTAATCAAATACAAAAATAAAACAAACTGGCAAGTGTGTTGTATAGTAGCGATAAAACACTTTCTCTATGCGGTTATTGAAAAATAATGTAGCAATGGTGAGGAATGAAAAATGATGTAGAAATGTTATAATCAGTGTTGAAAAGATAATTTGGAGAAGTCTTAGCTCCTGCATACAGTACTTTGTCCTTTTTTCCCATCATATACACTGCTTCATCAGTATCTGCACACAAAGAACAAACCTGCTTTTCTGTTTTTTTGGGACAGGGTATCATTTTATATCATACCTGTTTCCCTTATTTATGACATCCATTTGTGACATTTTATGACGGCATAAATTTTAATGGAGGTCCTGACCTTCGGTGCCATCGGGCTCCTCTTGCTGTTTGTGCCTCGACCTCACGTTCCCATGATGCATCACAGCCCCAGTCTGCATGTAGATGGATGCTTTCTCCTCAGCTGTGAAACCCAGAATGTCAAAAGCCTCCTGTATTGTGAAACGGGCAAAGAAACATGTTGGAAACATGTTTCACGTATCGATCGTGTTGCTTATTTCCACCTCCAGCAGACAGAGCAACTTCTGTCCAACCTGGTGAATGTGAATCCAATAGCAACTCTGTTTTTGCTCTAACTCCTAAGGCAAATATCTGTCTCTTTTAGTTGCTAAATGCTCAACTATTTTCAGCATCTAGTCTACATCTAACTATCTGTTTGCCGTTTGGTGCTCAGCAGGTAGTGAACAGTGCTGTCTTAACTGTGGCCTAAAATAATACCATGAGACCACTAAGAGTGAACCAAAACAGATGAACGAATGAATGAAACTCCCTATAAAGCTCTATAAAGCTGAGGGAGCTGGAGAGTGGAAAATCACCATACTATATATTGACATTTAATTCATATAGTGACTATCCCTTTATTGCATGGTGGTCACTACAATGTACAGCTGTTGTATTTTGGCTTCTACCTCCTATAAAAAGATATCATTCCAGGTAAAAATAAATTATTATACTATATAAATAAATTATTATACTTATTATTATTAATAATAATATAATTGTATCAATATGTAGGGTTACATAGTATGAAGAGATTGTGTGAGTTTTGATTTTATATTCAGAGAAAATACAGATTAGTCATCTAATGTCATCAATGGTTCAAATCCTGTGCAATGTTAATGACACCAATGTTTTTCTTGGAAATACTTTGAATCCGTTGATTATTTTTACAGTACAAAATGCATGAAGTACACTTGAGTGGACCAATATAGTAAAAATATCTTTATAGAATAAAGACATTAAAACATTAAAAAGCATTAAACATTGTCTTACATCCCTATAGATGTGTGAAAGCACTTGAAAATTCTTACTAAGCTTAAAATAATTAATGCATGAGAGGGTTACAGCCAGTTTAAAGGATCCACATATGATTTCATGAGGTTGGATGAGGCCAAATCATGGATTTTCAAAAAAGAATAATTCATCTAAGGCAAATGTGATTCCTTATAATACCTTTTTCAGGTAAGTTGATAAAAAAAACATGATAACTCCTCTCAGCTGCTATCTGAAATGACACTTTTTATTTCTCTAGCAGATTTTTCAGGAAGACAATATAAAAAAAATAATATGTTTGCTGGGGCATTGTAATCTGTCTTAGTTAAACATTTGAAGAAACTTACAGGTTTTGATATTTTCACATTACCAGTCATGCCAAACTGTATCCGGATGAATTCACCCTTCATGATACAAAAGTGACATATTTACTCTCTGCTGAAAAATTTCCTGGTACACGGAATCAAAATGCAGTCCCTCGGGCTGACTCACGAAGCGAGAAGAGTTGTGGTTCCTCACAGTGTCGGCGTTCCAAAAAGCTTCCAGCAGTGGGTTAGCCCCGATGATTTGATTCTCCAGAGCCCTGGTGAAGAGCAAACTTGTAAATCTGACACCCATTCTGCTCCGATCAACAAGTGACTGAAAAAATACTGTGTTGGCCTAACCTTCATTTTACTGCTCCCCTCCTTCGTCTTGTCAGTAGACACTGCGGCTGTCGCAAAGTGCTGAATGACACCTGATTCCCCCCTGAGCAAGCGTAGAAACACATATTTCAACTTGTTGTTTTTTTTTATCTTTAACGGATGTAGAAAATCTCTGCTGCCTCGTATTATAGACTGATTTTAGGCCTGGAACCACCTCTGGGTCGTAGACTGGGAGCCATTTGTAGGGTTTCACAGTAAAGCAGAAGAGTCTAGAGGAGGTGAACATAACAGATTATAATGCACCTCAATTGTAATTTAAAGACCATCCACATCCATACACACAACCAAAGTTTTAGTCAACATATGATATCATATGTGGGCTTTGGTTGGTTGAGTATGGAGGAAACTGCCATAAATGTCATGGCAGGGTCAAGAAAGTTTATTTATGTGGACACATATTCTATTGTTTTTTTTCCACCTTTTTTAATGTATATAAATTTGCCTAGCTGGACCTTTTAAAGTGCTTAGAATATATATCTCATTAAACCAGTTTTATTGTTATATCATTATGGAACAACCATGTTTTTCTCCAACATATTTCAAAGAATGCAATGTATTCTGGATTACACATTAAACTAAATTGACTCAGACAGTGCAGACCTCCACCAAGCAGAGGTTGACTACCAGCTTTTACGCCTATACTTACGACTTTCACTTATATACTTGCGAGAAGAATGCGAAACCCAGATCCACAGGGGAAGTTTCCAGATCTCACCACCTAAGGGCACCGTACAAAGGCACCTGTTTGAAGGTCCCTTTACCGCAATGTTGCCAAACCAAAATTCAAGTGGATCCAGAAACCAGGATTTTTCTGGATCATTAGCTGTTCATGGTCCCATTCCCAACATTCGTTGAAAATTTGACGAAAATCTGGCTGAAACTTTTTGAAAACAAGCAAACCTCATAACCTTCTTGGTGGAGGTAATGAATCTTTACTATTTCTCTCCCTGGCATCATATTCTGTGCAAAACCTACATCGATCATCCATGCTGTGTAGCCCTCCTTTAGGTTTAACAGCTCTTGTGCTCCTCCTCGATGGTAAAAGGGGAAACAGGAAAAATGTGTGTTATTGAAATGTAAAACAGAGTGATGGTTAAATCTAAAAAAATTGGCAGCAAATAGCCAGTAGGTTGAGACAGATTAGGGTATTCAAAGGCCATTGGAACACTTAAATGGTCTTTTATGAACTTTAACAACATAACCAAGGACTCCGATTTTCACACAAAATGTGTTTTCTGGGAAATCGCAGCGGCTCTCGGAGCTTCGGGCGATATTAAATGTCTCCGTTGAAAGTCAGACTAATACGAATTCTGCAGGTTCTTTATTGCAGGTTTCACAGACGGATGCCCCGAGGCGGCGGAAAATCCTTTCCGACATTACTTACTCCGGAGTAATGTCACGGTCAGACCAAAAAAAAGCTATATTCACCGGCTGTGTTAATAAAGATGATGCTGTTATTAATCAAAGCCCACCCGCTCTGTCATCCACGGCGTCGACAGTCGCTGCTTTGTCAACTGTCACCCCTGACGCACAGCTCTGTCTCATCACTGACAAACCATGACGTCCCTCTGTTAAACGGGAACGGGTCAAACTGGGCCTCCCCGGCCTCTCCTTCTCAGATTTGTGAAGGTACAGAGCGTCCGGCCCGATTATTCCCATCTCTCCACCCGTGCTCATTTTCTACTCCTGACTCGAAGAGGCGACGCCTTCGGCATCTGTGTAATTGCTTCATACAGCGATGCTTGAGAAATAATCTATAAAGTCATTATACCCACTCAATGGCAGCACAAGTGTTCGCGAAGGAATACTGTGGAGATAGAAAGGGGGTAAAAGAATTTTGTAAAATACAAAAACAAAAACCTGCACACGAGCTGTTACTGTGCCCAGGGCCTCCTGAAGGATGCTGCTGCACTCGTCCTTTATATGTCACACCACTGTCCTCCATGGACAGCATCTGACAAAAAGTACAGTGAGTTCACCCCCCACATTTCTGCAGATATTTAATTCTATCTTTTCATGGGACACAACGATGACACTTTGAAACAATAAAAAGCAGTCAGTGTACAGCTTATATACCAAAAGCCCCCAAATGAAAATGTCCAACGTGTCAATATTTTTCTGTGGCTATGTAGGCTGTGCACTGACTACTTTGTGTCAAAGTATCATTTCTTCAGTGTTGTCCCATGAAGACACACAATTAAATATCTGCAGAAACGTGAGGGGTCTACTCACTGCATGTGCAGCACTGCATGTGCATTTATGAGTGAAAAATTGCCCTACAAGTTAGAGCTGTGGGCAAATTAGATGCATTCATAAAGTGAAGCTACTTTTATTGACAAGTGACTAATTAAGCACATGTAAAGGATGTGAAGTTTAAAATATTGAGGACTAATGAAGAAAATCTGAAAATTTTAAAGCCCAGTCTCAGCAAGGTAGAGAAAACACAAAGAATCTTGCACACGTGGCCTCACTCACTTTAATAAGACAATGGCTACTGAGCTGTAAAACCTGAAATATTTAACACACTGCACTTATCAAGACAGAAATAGTTTCTCTTTACCTGAACTGTGTCCAGTTATTGCATACCCCAGCATTCAGTTTTTCACTATTTGCACTATTCTTATTGATACTTTAATACACACCATACTGATATTTTACTCTAAAGCCACTTATTAGTTTTATCTACTGTAAAATCCTCATTTCGTGTTTTAGTTCATATCTTTAATGTTTATCTTACTGTTATATTGTTTTTCCCTTGACACCAAGCCTTATCTTAACCATGTTGTTGTAAAGATGATAATTATTCTGGGTAAATGATGCCTATGTGTCTATATTTTAGACTTGGTATAATACAATTTGTTATATATACAGGCTTCTATTGTAACTCTACTTGGTAAACTAACCAACCTCAATGCATACTTCCAGCATTCCACAAATTAAAAAAGTTCAATCTCTTTGACGATTTATTTAAAAAACTTGATCATGTGTGGATGGCTTAAAGCTTTTAGGAAAGGAGAGTAGACAGCTGGAAAGTTGAATCCTGAGCCAGTGAGTATTTTTTTTTTTTAGTAAATAGAAAAAGGGGATTAGGTTTTACTGTTTTGTGATTAAGATAAAACCTCCACTGATATCAAACAAGATTAAAATTGAAATAACAAGTAAAATGTTTTGCACTGGCTTGAGGTGGAAAACATGGTGTGTTGACAAAAACAAAATGCTCGATAATACGATGGAAAAGGACTTAATGAATTAATGATGACATACTTGACATAGGTTAATAAATGTGTATTAATGAGGAGAAACATCAGCCACTTTAAAATGGAAAAAAAAATTAAATAAAATGCACATATATATATATATATATATATATATATATATATATATATATATATATATATATATATATATATGTAATTATTAGGGATGTCTCTGGAAATTTATCCTGGATAATTTCAGCCTGGAACAAAGAGGTGCAAAAAGCAAAAAAAAAAAAATCTAAAGGACGTTTCAGACTGATTTATTTCTAATGATATTCAGCTTCAAAAGAAAACTAAGTCAGGTGAAGCTGCTTCATGTGAGATGAGAAGAAAAGTCATCCCAGCAGTCATCATGATGCTGTCATATTCTTGATCTAAGAAGAAAATGAGAGATTGTGTGTGGTTGAGTCCCATGTCTTGTAACAGCCAAAAGTACCTTTGATGAGAAAAAAAAAGACCAAGTAACAAAAATAGCTTTTTTCTATTTTTCTAGTCTATGATGGTTGCCTGGCAACCAAACAGTGACGCTATGAAGTCACTGGCAAAAAAAAAAAAAGTTATATATATATGTATATATATATATATATATATATATATATATATATATATATATATATATATATATATATATATATATATATATGATATATATATATACATATATATATATATCATCTAATTGGCGAGAAAACAAAATGTGGAACTAAACTATTTGATTAATTTAATAACACTGTATCAAAATCTGCAGTTATTTAAAGTTAAACACAATAACGTTACAACGTTACTGTAAATCATTATTACAGTAGATTGATGTATATTGTACAAAAATAGAGTTACAGTATTATAATGTACTTATTCATCTAATGCTGTAACTACAAATAAAATCACAGTATTTTTTTTTTAAATAGATAATTACATTGGCCTTCTGGATATTTGCTGCCAGTTAATTTCCACTAATTTTGAGGTAATGCTATTATTTGTTGACATTTACTAAGCCAGTTTTTATGCATTTGATTTATCTTCCAATGAGTACAAAACAGAATTGTCAGATCTTTTAGATCAAAAATCTAATATCTACAAATTAGTTATGAAAAAATTGAGGTGAAATTTGACATTTGCTGACACATTGAGAAATTCAGGAGATTTGGAGAGCATCTAACATCTGTATTGTGACATATTTGTTGCCTGACCAGGACAAAGCACTGGAGGGAATGTGATTGGACCATTTACAGCAGACACATGTGCAGGATGAATTGGGCCAGAGCTCAGTACCACTGGCCTCGGATGACAGGTGGACGTAATGATATTATTGGTTAAATTTGTAAAAATGACAGGTGTGGAGTTATCGATTTTACCGGAATAAAAATGTGATTGGATTTTGATCCGATTTTGATATAAATTGAGCTGCCACTTTGCCGTGGTGGACGTTCCAAAGGGAAATCAATGGAAACCAATTTCCCTCTCATGGACGAGGTGAGGCAAGCCACCTTCAGCCTTTTTATGTTTTTTTTTTACTTTTGTATTTTAGAAGCTATATGTTTGCTGTATATGCTATATGCCAATGCTTATAAAGGCAAATGCAAAAAATTGAGTTTCCTCTTGTTTTTCTTTGAGTTAATTTAACTGTCATAAATAGTAAACTGTCATAAAATCAATTATACGTCTTCAAATCTTTGCCCAAAAGGCCTCGGCCGGCGCTGCAGTGCGGCCACAAGTGGCTGCATTCTCCTGTGAGAGAAAGCCCTCGTGTGTTTGAAGATGACCAGAGTGACACTCGCAGAGTCAATTCGATTTAACAGACCAGAGCAAGCCGGCGGGACAGAAAAACCCTTGTTGTGTCCAGATCACAGCTCTGGGCTGACAGTGTCGGCTTTTGTGTCCATCTGTTCGACACGTAACAAAGACTCATAGAAAATGGACTCGAATTGATCAGAATCGGGCCTTTTTTATTTTGTAGAAGTGGAAAAAAAGAGGCACTTAGCTTGAGACATATTCAGTGTTTCCCCCCCCATTCCTTCCTCTTTAAGCCGTGGTCCCGCAGGCTTTGGATCATTTTGGATCCAGTGAGTGTTAAAAACGTTTTCCTGCTGTCCCCTTCATTCATTCATGTTTCCAGCGGCTGGTTGAATGAGCGATTCTTCAGAACAGAACACAGTAGCAGCAGCATGGTAAGAAGCTTATTTTACTGGCCTCAAAGCTACAGTAAACACCTAAGATATGCAGGACGCGTTTATGAAGCTGTGTGGCAGATCACGATAGGTTAAAGGTTTGTCACTAGCTTTAAATATATAAAACATATTTTTTATATCCACAGTGTTTTTTTTTTCAGTTTTTTTATCTATCATGTAAAATGTTGCTGCAAAATCTGCAGTTATTTATTGTGTTAAACAAAGTAGTGTTACTGTAAATTATTCTAACAGTAGATTGCTGTATATTTTGCAATAAATTACAATTAATGTCCCAAAAGTGTAAAAAACAACTGAAAACACAGTATTTATTTTTTAAAATTTTTAAAGACAATATCTCTCACCGTTGACCACCATGCATACAAGTTTTTTTCAATTTAGGATCCCAGGGAGCGACCGGAGCCACAGGTGTTCGATTTGTTTGGTCCGATGTGATGCATCTCCTCTTGTTTCAAACACGAGATGCATCACAGTCACTTGTCATGTGCTGTCTCACCCGGAGCTCTGCAGGAACTAAATCGGCCAGTTGGTTCATTTATGCATCACAATACGCTCATTTATCCTCTGAGAGTACTTGTTTCTTTTTCCCGATGTTTTTATTCATTCTGTTTTTCAAACCAGCATCCTGTCAGCAATGACTGTATAGTCATCTCTAATTCATCCTCTTTTTTAAGATATATATATATATACATATATAAAATTGCTGCTGTATGAAACTCTTGATGCAGTCAGCAGCTGCCTCAGGCCTCAGAAACTAACCATGCAGGAAATTATGCTTTTGTCATGGACTTCTAAAATTACACGAAGAAGCTTTTTCCCTTCAGATTAGCGGTGCAGAATAAGTGCAGATAACGTGGTACCCTCTTTCTCTCCTCTACGTTCTTTTTATATGTGAGACGCCTAAATTTCCCCTCATTACCTTCGTGTGGCACTTGTCGCTTGAACCTGCCACGGTCGTCAGACAGGGACGAAATAAGGCAGGTCCGATCCAAACAGGCAGGTAACAGACCGGTAACACGCAGAGACAGGTGTGAAACAAAACAGACCTTAGATACACCTAAAAATTAACAGTTGAGGGGAAACATGTGAGACACGTGAGTTATTCACCAAAAGAAGAAAAACACTGGAAGTCAAGGAATAGTTAGATGAAATAGGAGCAAAAAAAAGACAGTGACAGTATTTTATTTATTTTTTTTACCTTTTATTCCTGTCTGCTCCTGTATATAATTGGTTCAATAATTCTGGCTCTATATTGAGAATACAGTACAGATATAAACACCAGTTCCTCCATAAGAGTGTTCATTAAATTCTTTAATCCAGCTTATGTGGGTATAAAGCGAGCTCGGAGCTTTTCTTTCTTCCCCTGTCAGCCCTCGCGAACCATCCGAAGCTCAGGAAAGCAGCGAGAGGCATCTTCCTTTCTGTGGGAGGCTGACACAGCTTGTCTTTTCAGTTTCTTCCTATTCAGAGAAATGTGAGTGAAGTCGCGCGTGCGCAGGCTTACCGCCGAGCGCCGCCACCGGCGGATTGCGGGTTTTGGCAGGGATGTGTTTAGGATCCATGGTTTTTGCTCAGATTCCATTCAGATGCACTTCATCTTGGCAGCCAGGACGTGAGAAGTCATTACGAAAAGGAAGAGGAATGAATGGGCTCGTGATAAGGGTTCATGTTCAAGGATTTAATGACTTGATTCCGCTTGTTAATGTCACACTGAAAAACATCGATTTTGTTTTTTATTGCTTTTTAATTGATTCCTCCTTTTATATGAACACATCCTAAATACAATCATCTGATTATGGACTGTTTTCTATATTTTTCTTATTGTGCAGAACCAAAACAAAATAATTTGATCTACTTCCCAGTATCGTATGTGTATTCAAAGCCTGGCTCTAGCTAATCTTTGCCATAGACCTCTGTTGTTGTCCAAAAACTAAAAACCATCTTTATTGACTTCATCAATCTGTTAAACAGGTAGTGTCTGTGTGTCTCTCTGACTGTTTGACAAACCCGAGCTTTCACATACAGCTTGCACATGTTCAAAACATCAATATTAACAATAAAAGTAAAAAAATAGACGTACATATCACAGTGCTATCCCACAGCAGCACTTTCTTTACAGTGTAAAGCTCCATATCACGATGCTTCTCCTCATGTTGCTTACCAGTGCTTTCCTTACAGTTCAAAGCTCCGTTGTCCTGTTTCTTCCAGAAAAAATTATGTAGTAAGTCTGTTTACTTGGTCTATTGACAGAATTTAAAAACTATATGTGAATTGAGATCAGCACTTTCAACATAAACTGTAGCCTGACAGAAGAATACATATTTTCTATAGGCACTGAACTAGTGTTTATTTTGTATTTTGCACAACAAGTACATCCACAGATGGCGATCCACATGAACTTATGTGTATGATCCAACAATAAATGACTCCATGTTAAACACACACTCTTTATGCCATCTACCTAACACAGAACACATGCACGATTGCTTACAGTATTTTAGTGTATGGACAACAAGCTAATGTACTACAGCAAAAAACTGGTGTGTTTTAACAGATATCAGAATTTGGATACACAAAAAATCCATGTAATTGAATCAAATAATTTTTCGTATTGTTGTGCACAGGAGCTTATTTGATAATGACAAAGAAAAAACACACATTGTGTTTTTTTATGATTTGGGGACGATCATGGTCATGTTTAAAAAAAAACAATGTTGACTCTTGTTTGGAAATGGATGGTGTCGTAGAGTAATAGGAACCTACACGTGGCCACTTTTGTCCTCCACTGCGTAGTTACGCACCTGACGTAACTACATGGATGACTCAGTATGACTTGTCAATGCTGATTGGATGTCGTGGCACAGCATCACGCAATGTTGTTTCAAAAGGTAAAATTTTTATTTTCAAGCGGCACACACACACACACAATGAAGCGAAGGAAACTCCATCGCATGTCATCGCATGTCACCACTTACATTGATTTTGAATGTTCTCTGTTTACTGTGTGATCATCACGTTTTGTGCTGATCACACAGTAAACAGAGAAGCTCAGGCTTCCCTCTTCCTTCCTCCACCTCCTCCAGCTCTTCCAGGGGAATCCCCCAAACCTACTCAAATTTCACTCTCTAGGATACGCTCCATATCCTAGAGAGCATCCTCCTTTGCTGCCATTATAACTGCTAAAGCTGATAGAGGCCAACTGTTATGTAAAAGCAAACACACCTCATGTCGGCTACTTTCTAAGCGCACGCTTAGAGCAGGGGCTTTAACATGTTTTTTTTCTCAAATTAAAAACACATAAAAAGTGTCAGCAGAGGATATGACTTATCTTCTCCGTGCAGCTGCGGTTCAGCGGGAATCGTACTGGTGAAATACGCTGCAGCAAAGGGCGGCCGAAGCTATCTGCCGCCCTCAGAAACAAATTCGTATCAGGAGCGGAGATAGGAGAATGCGACGAGTCCCTTTAATGTTACACATCAGTCGGCTGCGTCCACCCACTCTGCCTCATCGCTGGCGCGAGCCTAAAGGAACATGACACGACTATTCCATCATTCCGTTAATAATCTCCCCATTTATAAGTCCGTCCCATCGCTTCCACCCACCAGCAGACAGATACTGTATGGGCACATATGCTGGAATATGTGGAGGAGGCGAGCAATCTCCACAAATTAAAAAAACAACTTTTTTCCCCTTATAGAGCACATTGCAGTAATTTCTGGCTCAGCGTTGCCAAGGGCAGCAGCTATAAAACACCTTCCTGGTTGAGGCTCCTGCTGGGGGACTGCTGATAAGCTGAAACCAAGCATTTATCTCTATTTATCCCTTTAGTGGATCATATTTCACTGTGCGAATGAATAACAAGTGAGAACTGCTGAAAAAGCTGAATGTGAAATTGCAGAGGCCGTCATGACTCCTACATTTACTGCGTATGCAAGCTTGTGGAAGTGTTTTAATTGTTAAACTTTAACGAAGCAGCATCAGCACCTTAACATTATATGTATATTTTTTTTTTTACTCCACGTTCCCTTACTCACGATTAATTAAATTATGACTTGGGTTGTTTCACCGAGAGGAAAACATCCTTTTCACAGCCCTCGGGATCCCCTGTCTGTAATGACAACTTTATTTTGCGATAATTGCACCAGATCGCAAAAAAATCACTTCTCCGTCATGTATGAATTCAGCTGCTTATGTCCCCTAACCCTAACCCTAACCCTAAATTAGGCTTTTTATGAGGTTTGTCTTAACTGCATAACCTTATTCCAAAGCAATGTTGTTTCACACTAACAGAGGTCAACTGTTTCAAGAGGTACCTGAGATTTGATCATTAGCATAATCCATGACCATTAACTGTCCAGAGGGCGCTGCATTCAAATGCTCCTCGGGTTGGTCCCATTTTCTGAGTTGGCAAGCTTTGCTTCTGACCTCATTGTGTTCATAGGCTTTCAAGCCATAATGTGGAAGCAACACACTATAAAGAAGATGTGTTGTATTTTTATTACAACACAATGACAGCTGTTTATGGGTGAATGTTTTATATAGATATTATTATATTTAGTATTAGTAGTAGTAGTTGTCTCAATTTTGCCCCAGACCTGTAGCTGCACCAGTACATTAACATACATAAACCACTAAAATATAGATTTAAGCAAATAACATAGTGGCCCATCATATTACAAGATTACATGTGAGCAAAAAATATGCAGTATATGAGTAACTAATACAGTTCTTACTTAACCCTCCTGTTTTTGGGTCAAAATGACCCACCACTGCATTAAAAAAAAAGATCCCCTAATTGATATTCTTTTTACTCTTTTTTATGTTAGTGGATTTTTTGGGGGGTATTCAATGCAATGGCCCGAAGACAACAGGAGGGTTAAGCAATTAAACATTTGCTTTTGTCCAGTTTCAGTATTGGTGATACCAATGTTTTATACCAAAATGATCTTCTATGGTAATATCCTTCAGGGAGAGAGCACCAGTAAACATCATAGGTTACTGTGTGTACTGCGGTGATGAAATGTGTGTGTGTGTGTGTGTGTGTGTGTGTGTGTGTGTGTTTGACAGAAAGCAGCAGCTGGGAGCTCTGCTGCACCCGGGGAGAAAACTGACAGCTGGCCTCTTCCCGCGGGATGGAAGAGCTACACATCACCGGAGGGACACAAGTATTACGTCAACAGCTCCAGTAAAGGTAAGAGCCACATCCGGAAAAAACAACCAGCCGCGTTCCTGCTGGGATTTTAGACCTGTGAGGAGCAGGTTAGCTAGAAGGGATTCTCACAAGGATGTCATACAGTTTGTCATGTTACAAAATAAATAAATACGGTAACTAAAATGGATTCGACTTTCCATGGGCATTTTTACATAAAAGTTCATTTCCATAGAACATGGATATGTAACTAAGCTATCAGGTATCTGATTTTTGTAAATCAAAACCCAAAAAAAGGCAAGCCAGGTTGATTTGAGTTGAGCTGATTCTGTCCAGTGTCATAAATTTCCATCAAGTTTTAGAACTTTGACCACATCTTAAATAGAATTCTAAATTATAGCACTATATTAATGTAAGAAAAGCACTAAAAGAAGAAAATGGCTCCTTTAATCATTGCACTTTTGTTGCCTAAACCTAAACATCCTCAGGCTGCAAACCTCAATCTCCAGTGTCAAAATAAAGCATCTTCTATCCACTTTGAACTTTACTGTGCTACGTAAATGTATTATTTCTCTAAAACAACAACATAATCCAGTAATCAATCAGTAAACATGTGAATATGTCCTCCACTGTGGTGCAATTTGGTTATCATGGCATTCAGTTCTCATGAGCTGCTACACTGGCAGCCATGAGGATGCATTATCATTCCCCTCCATCATCGGGTCTCAGCAGTCCATTCATGTGGCGACAGGCCTGCAGATTCGGTCCACGTTAATCTGATTATCTTTAAACGTGTGGCACTTCAGGCCGAACGGCGTTTGTGCAGAGAGATGCATGGATTCAGAGCTGCAGGTGGAGGGATGTTTGTCTTGTGCTGCAATACCCAACAGGACACTGAGGAGTTAATAATAGTACAGTGGCTTGGAGGCAGGTAACCTTTCTCAAACATGTTTCTTGCTGTGTGGGCGTTCATGTGTGTGTGTGTGTGTTTTACAATTCATTTGAGAAGGAGTCCAGAGGGACAGGACAGGCTCCCACGGGACGGACGGAGGCTGCATCAACAACTCTGGCAGTGATTGTACTTCAGTCAAACACACACACAAACACACACACACACACACACTGAAGCAAAAAGAGACAAAAAAAAGAAAAGCATCTAAAAGCTATTTTTACAATCAGAAGCCATATGCTGCTGCAGTCATTCTTCATTTTGGTACGCTTCATTTTTTTTTCATGTCTGAATATGGATTTTCACACAAAAGCTGCTACCGAAACTGTGTTTGTCACAGCAATTACTTATTGGGAAGCTTATTTTAGTCTGCATCATTTAGCGGAGGTGGTGCGAAAAAAAAAAAAAAAAAACACTACAAGAAAATAAGTCTTAAATTGTCAGTGTGGATGAAAGAAAATGCGTGTGTCTCAGTTGCAATTCACAAGCTACTGTAAAACTGGGATTGTGTGTGAAGAGGGGAAACACAGAGTGTTTGGAATTCATTTTAAAATTGTAACATGTATTATACAAATGCTTTGTTAAAGTCCGCCTGGATTAAATGATAAAAAGGTTTTTTGTTTTTTTCATTTCAGCTGTGTTTTAAAGGTTGAAAAAAAGAATTTGCATGCTTTGGATCTACAAATATACCCTAACCTTAGAAATACCTTAACAGCTATTTCCCCAAATTTAAAGAGGACATATCATGCTGCTTGTACATTTCTGTCATCTGTACACTGTATATGATGTCTAAATTCTGTGTAAAGCATGGTCAAAGTTTCAAAACATCTCTTGAATCATTTAAAGGGCTAAAAATTAGTTCCAATAACCCCTGATGTCAAGGTCAAGGTTTGATGGACAGCAGCACGACCCAATGGAAATTTCCCATGATGAGACCATTCATACCTGATCACCAATAGCCAGGGCTTTTAAAGGACACGTGACATTTTAGGAATTGAGCTACTTACAAACTTGAGCAAAACGGGATACATTTCAAAAGGTAATACAGACAGAGGAACAGACTTCCCTGAGTTTGCCATGGACATCCAGATATAAATAAAAAGTTCTTAGTGCTAAGTGTTAGATCCTCTTGGCATGCTGACTGGTCTTCTCTTTGTTTGGTAAATCATTGTGGACTACGGTATGTGTAGGCTTTTTTTTATTTGCACAGTGGAAAAAAAGTAGCCTCCTGCTGGCTCTGGTTAAAACAGACATCACCAAAAGTAGATTATATTGGCTGCAGTTTATTAATTTGTTAATTCCGTGACAGCTAAAATAACAAAGTTCCCCTTTAATGTCCTCTTGCTTGCCTTGCATTAATTCAAAAACCTTTAATTATAACCCTTAGCATTTGGGGTAAGTATCTTCCAAGTTCTTTTAAACTGAACATTTTTGGGTTGTGTACTGTTCTTCAGGACAAAAAAGAGACATTTGATTATGTCGAAATTGCCAATGTACATTATTACAGTTCCAAGACAAGGTTGCTTTAAGTTCTGATCTGCAAAACTTGCTATGCCCTTACGAAAATTAACCATGGCTTTACCATGGGAAATACCGTGGTTTTACCATGGTTTTTTGGGTAACCATGGTTAACCATGGTTTTTTTGTGGTAACCATGGTTATACTATGGTTTTTATGTAGTAACCATGGTTCTACCATGGTTTTTGGATACCATAGTATTACTATGGTTGGTTCATGGTACTTCCAAAAACCATGGTAGAACCATGGTTACTACATAAAAACCATAGTATAACCATGGTTACCACAAAAAAACCATGGTAAACCATGACCCAAAAAACCATGGTAAAACCACGGTATTTCCCATGGTAAAGCCATGGTTAATTTTCGTAAGGGTGAATGAGCTGATGTGCCGTTCACCTCCATTCAGCTCTCATCCTTTCCTGTTGTTCGTGTCATCCCCAGAAACAACATGGCGACGCCCCTCCTCGTCCGCTGAGGCCCCACAGAGAACGCTGGCGCAACAGAGCTCCTCGCCATATGGTAAAGCTGAGCCTTCAATATTCCAAGCCAACTGTCTACTGGACTCAATTCCTAAATCAGGCACATAACAAAACATCCGCACGAGCAAATGAACATTAAAGGTAGAAATGAGGAAAATAAAAAGCATTGTGAAAGAGTCAGTGGTAAAGAATGATTGAAATAAGTAGCTGTGATTCCTGTATTATTTGGGTATATTTCTCCTTCTATTCAGATGCTTTCCTTTTCCAGTCAGACACACTATGCCTTTTTGGCAATTATTCAGCATTGTTAATCCTCTTATAATTCCTTTATCTGAGAAATTAACTGACATGGCACCGCTCCACTGGATGTCCAAGAGACTTATCCAAGTTTTGAACTTGACAAATCCTGTTTGTTAAACAATTCCCCACTGTACATCATCATGAACCTAACTCAACGCTACAGGATCAAATCCTTCATTTCCTTAATGACTGGATTATTATGTTTCATTTCTGGCAGCAGAACGCTCACTAACAACTTATCTTATCAGATAGCAGATGGTTTTTCTTCTTGCTGCTGGCATGCAGCCGAACCACACTTAGAGGCAGTTTTTGGCAGAGGAGCTTGTTTCTCATTCATTCAAATCAGACAAGTGTGATCCTTCACTGAGAGAAAGAAGTCTTATGAGCGCCACATTTAGATCGTCATTCCGTTCAACCTCTGGACCGGAAAGCAAGGATTGAACGTAGCTTCTAAATGGAAATTGATGAGACAATATTAAAATGCTGAAAATGAGCATCACAGATATATGAACACATGTAGACATATGCATAAACACTTGGATGATGTAAATATGCATCTTTGTTTTAGCATTTTGATAGCAAAAGCGCATTCATGCTCCGTTGAAGATCCTAATTCCATTTCAGGGTCCCTTCCTTAATAGGAACCCCAATCTCAAAAAGTAATAATGAAATGCATTAAAAATGACTGGATGAGTTTTGTTAGTGCTGCTCACAATATAAAAAAATTACATTTGGAAAAACTTGACAATGACAATGAAATGAAGGATGACATTACTATGGATATTCCATAAACCTTTTATGTGGACCATTTACATACATTCATTTCATGTATAAGTTTTAATCATGGAAATATTATTATTTGCATTCTCAACATTAGATAAAAAAAATTGATACCACTGTCTCTGCAAAGCTGGAGCAAGAAGGGGTTATGGAGGTTAATCGAAGACAGCAATTTCTGGTTTCTGGTTCAGAGTTATGTGCTGGGACTTTTATTTCGCAAGTAAAAGTTTATCCATCTATCCCACAGTTTCCCCCCTGCCAGTCCAGTGAGAGTGTAATGGTTTTGAACTGAATCAGAAAAGGGACTTTGGTTCAACAATTTGTTGACTTGTCGGAACTGCAAGAAGCACTTGAATGCATCATGACCTCACATTTGTGTTGATGGTGTGGATATAAAGATGACGGACAAAGCTCCTTATTGAAGTTTCGTACACCACCAAGCACAACACAGGCAAGTAAAACATTAATATAAATTATTGGGGACAAAGGTGAAATGTTTGATAGAGTGAAAGGTAGATTTGAATACATATGCTAAAAGATGAGAAAAAAAAATTAACTCACTGGGATTCAGACAGCATTCTGTCACAAACATAACTACCTAGCCTGTCTCCATCAGCTATAAACATGGAGGGATGGTCCTAAAACAGATTAAACGTGCCAATAAAGCCTATATTGCGGTCTAGTAGTGGGGAAGCTGAGGATTCTGATAAAACACCCTGATCCACAGGCTAGTGTGGGCACAGGTCCAGGACCAAGACAGATATTTCACAAGATATAAAGATAAAAGGTTCATAATATCATTATTGGTCAGCTCAGTCTGCAAGTGAGTAGTTTCACAGTCAGTATTTAAATCATGGGTCTCCAACGCTGGTTCTGGGGGCCACTGTGGGAGCAGACTTTTGTTCCAACGAAGCAGTAACACACTTCATTCGACTAATAAAGGTCCTTACAATAGGCCCTTGTGGTTGAGTAGTAGAATCAAGTGTGTAACTGCTTTGATGCAACAAACACCTGCACCCACTCGCTCTCTAGGACCAGGTTTGGGGACCCCTGGTGTTAATGCCTCACTCAACAAGAGACTGAAAACAATTCCCTGGGTTACATTGCTAAAACTAGGTAAAAACCTATAGAGAGTTTCAAAAAACATGCATGTGATTTTTTCACTATAGAGGAGAAAGAGGATTAGCACCATTTCTGAGAAGGGCATGTTCTTGATGTGTTGGAAACGGCCATTGGTTAGTTTAGCATCCATTCTTCCTTCTATCAATGCAAATATCTTCCATTTATAGATGATTGTTTGGTGTAAAGATCTCCAAATGGTATAGAATTTTGAGACTAGTTAATGAGTTTGGATTGTTTTTCCCGCCATGGACCACCACTTGTTTAGTATCTGATGACATCCTGGATGACAGGGAATGTTGCTCCAAGGAAGTTGTGTGTGGCTGCGTTGAGGAAGCAAAAAAATTGCTGATCATGAAACCCCCGAATATGTAGTTGTAGTGTGTGGGAGAGAAGAGTGTGGGAGGAGGTGGAAGCTAATTGCTGTTAGAAGGATAGTGCACATTCAGTGGCCAAAAGGCCTACCGGGGCAGTCTGGACGGTAAGCTGCAGTGGTAAGATGACGTAGGAAACCACCAGACCACCTGTTCACAGCCTCCACCAACAATCATAAAATCACAATCATAAAAAGAAGAGAAAAAGAAAAGCATCTGCTATTGTTGTAATGGAAAAAAAACTGACCTGTAACCTGTGGTCTATTTATAGGGCTTATTTTTTGAATGGAGTGGTAACAATTAGCCATCGAGGTGTCACATTTATTTTCCACTTAGCTCATATGTAGTGTCATTTTGAGTAAGTACATTTTTAAAAAAATTATTTTGTAATTGAAAATGTGTACAAGGCCAAAAATGAGTTTTGGAGACCTGAGAAAAGGTTGTGGTCTCTGTGTGTCAGTTTTTGTCTTTATTTGATGGAACAGTAGAGATGACAGGAAAAGTGGAGGCAGAGAGAGGGGGAATGACATGTAGGCTCTAATAAAAAAATTAAATTCTAATAAAAACATAATTATATAAATGCCTCACAATGACAGCCAGCTATAAATATAATGGATGTAGTTAATTGCTTTCTCTTTACTGGTGAACAGTTGCCAATCAGAACCTCTACTCACTTCTAACTTTCCATAGGTTGAGGAGTTAGTTTTAGCAATAAAAAGCTTTTTTAAATACTCTCAGGACAAACATCTAGTTCTAAATACTAGACTGACATACCCATTTTTAAAGACATTGTCTTATTGGGAGCCACCTCTATCCTTTAGATTTTTTGTGAATATGGAAAAAATGTCTCTACACTGTGCAATTGTACCGGTCATGAACAGAAATCAACAAAGGTTGTAGACTGCCTAATGCCCCTTTAAGTCAAAGGACCATGATTGCTATTTTCAGAGTTGCCTGGGTTTTCTGCAGGCGGGCTCGGTCCACAGCCTCAGGAGACACTCTGTGGGGCTCACGTGTTCACCTTCCGCTGGAGAGACGGGGCCGATTTGATATGCGACGAGCGGACAGCTTATGAATCACAGGCGATGAAGAACCATTAGCCTGTAGGATGAAACCAGGGATGTTACTACAGAGCCGCTCACGAGGCTGTGAATCCCCAGGGCCAGGCTCATTAATGACAGCGCTTCAATATGTGCTCGTATGTGGCTCTGAAGAAAAGAACTGCGGTCATGTCAAGCTCCTTTATGCATTAAATTGTATAAATTAGTCATTGTTTAACTGTGAAGGGGGACAATTCGATCCCGTTCTCACACTCCGACATGGCAAACAGTGCAGTACCCAGACAGTCCAACAACATTAGGATGTCACGTATCAAAATCTCAGCAGAATGTGACCTTTCTGCTTAATTGGGTGGAATTGGCGATTGCTCATTCCCCATCTGCTCATTATTGTGTCAAGTGATTTCATTAAAAGTAAGGCTGCAGATGTTATGCTTGTCCGTAACGCGTGCTCGGTGTGTGATGATTGTGTCTGCAGCTAATGGAAGCCACGGCAGGGCGAAGCACAGCCAGCCCACAGAGACGGCTAATGTAGCTCTGAGGAAGCCTGTCATGAACAAACAGGTAGGTCTCAATCTGCATAAGTCTGTTTATTATATCGCTGTATATTCATAGTTTCAGGTTAGATAAAATAAACTATTGTTGGTGACATTGCTGTAACACCTCGCCATGGTAAATGACAATGTACAGTTTTCACTATAATCAATATAATTTTATAATATCAACATATAAAATGAATTGTTAGAGACTCCGGAGTACCCCTCATCCCTATGGAGCCATAACAAACTTTTAGCACATTGCAAAACCGTCCAGCTGCAACTTTACTGTTTTGGATCATGCTCAGCAGCAGGCGGCTCTTTAATTAAAAAAAAAAAAAACCCTATACACTACCTGCCTGGCGCCAGATGGCAAATATAGAAAGCAGATATTAAGCAGCTGTTTGCTAAGAAGTTCAACTCATCAACTTAAAAAGTGCAAATGTGTCAGCGCTTTGATCACAACTTAATGCAAAACTTAATGCAGGTTCTACTGTTAAACTGATCAGTAGCAAATAGGGGTAGATTTGAAAGGCTAATAAAAAACAAGCTGTTCATTTTCACAGTCACTGTATTCTCATCTGGAGTTCATAATATGATAGTGTCAGTATTTCTGTGACAAAAAGCCCAGGGCCTTCGCCACCAATGAGGGCACAGAGATCATGACCTCTGTATTTTTATTTCTTAAGTGTAATTTCCTTTATATTTTTAGGATTTCAGCAAGTAAAAATGTTAACACAAAGACAAAACAAACACACAAAGCCCGCCTAATGATCATTAAATCAACATTGTCTCACGTGACAGTGATGATCGTGTATGCGACTCCTCAAAAGCGAAAGTAAACACCGCCGCGACGCTGCCGCCAACAACTGCAGGTCTTTTTTTAGAAGCGTTAGAATGAATCAGAGGATACAAAGTAAGAGGCCGCATCAATCAAAGTTAGCATTTCTTCCAGCAAGAAAGGCAGAGGATGAGCAGGAAAAGAGGAGAGAAGGTGAAAATTGTCATATTCTAAGACCGCCACTCGACTTGAATTATATAAGACTTCATTAAAACAAAACAAGTGAGTTAAACAGATGTTCAGCTCGTCTGAAGAATACAAGCCAAAAGAAAAATTTTCTCTTCGTCTTCTCCATGGATTCCCTTTTAAAGAAGACTTTTATGTATACTCACATAATAATATATGCATAATTAGATGAAAACTTGATTCTTCTCCTTTTATAGTAACGTGTCCTGTAGATTAACTCAACTCAGTTCTATGAGACTTGTATCATAAAGGAAGTAAATTTTATGACAGTCTTCTTTGTTGTGTGAAAGCGCTTCTTCTCAACTGGATATATCAAGATTGTTGTAATTCTAATTCATTCAAATTTTTCTAAAAACTGTAATATTCTAAGAGAATGAAGAAAAATACTGAAATAGTGTACAGATGCATGCTGTTGTGGCCAATAGAGATGAGAACCTGTAACCTACTATAAATGTAGGTTCATGTTCAGTGATCATATAAATTATCCATCAAGAAAAAGCTATGATTTGGAGGTTTGGATGATATATTTTAGCCTAATTATGACTCAGTATGCCAGTTCATATTTCATAGAGAATGTTGGTATTTGATAAATCCTGGCTACGGCCCTGGCGACACCCGTCCACCGAAGGCTCAGATGAACCCAGGCCTACGCACGTCGATTATTCACCGACCCACGTGACTAATTGTGAGTCAGATGAGGACAAACCGTGTCATGACCACACGGGAAACGAGATGGACGGGCAGTGGGGCCATATGGGGAGCTGAGATTTGGACTACGCGTATTGAGATTTTCCTCAGATTTTTTTGGAAAAGGAAGGCCAGCCAAGAGTCAAAGCCGACGCTGGGAACGCGGGGGACCACCCCACCTGTCTCCCCGCGCCCGACCCCCGAATAAACCTGCCGGATCCACCACACCCCTCCACCCAGGCAGCCCTGGATTCAAGATCGTGCCGCCATGTTCTGTGCAGCAAAGGTGAGGACGTGAGCTCCGTTCATGCGTGTTTTCCTGCCGCCGCGTCGGCGCCGTTGGACCAGGTGCATGTGGTGAGGTGCGAGGGCTGCTGCCCGCGCTGTGATCACGTGCCGTGCCACGCCGCTCTGCACACAGCTTGTGTTTGGCTCCTCGGGGTAAGAGATGATGATAACATCTCACTGCGTGCACGCCCCGATTTCTGCTGTACACACCGAATGTGAATTTGAGGGGTTTTTTATGTCCAGAAAAATGCAGTAAATGCCTTTTATAAAATGCCTGTCCCTCAGCGATACCTTTTAAACGCTCTCGCTCCTCCCCAAGCATTCTCCTCCACGTAAACACACAATCAGGGATGCTGTCTGTTTTCCCTCCGGCTTGCTGCCAACCCCCCCCCCCCCCCCCCCCCTTAGTTTCCCCTCCTAATTGTAATTAGCCCTTTTTAAAGATCATCTTTCAACCATTTCTATAAAACCTCCCCCCACCTCTGCCGCCACCGCCGCTCCCTCCTCCATCACTAGCTGATTCTGTGGGGAGGTACGAGGGAGGTGTGGCAGGAAATCATGTAAATAAATCCCCCTCCTCCTCCTTTTACTCTCTTAACTGTCTTTTTTTTTCTCCATTTCTTTCTCATGCCCCCCCTCCCCTTCCTCCTCACATTCTCTTTTCTTCTTCCCTTCATGCTCCGGCATCTTCATCTTCAAACCAGCTCTATTCTTTCTCGCTCTGCGTGGACATTGTTGGATGAGTGAGGGGCTGCAACGCTGAACACCCCCTCCCTACACACACACACACACACACACATGCACGCACACACACCCTGGCAGGCGGTATCCATCTCTTAGCAACCTTTAACCTCAAAACTCGTTTGACAGCAGCTTAACCGGAGGCGAGACTCCGTCACACTCCCACAGCCGCCACCGATTCGCCCCCCTACAACCCTCCTCCTCCTCTTCCTCCTCCTCCTCCTCCTCCTCACGCTACCTTCCCAGCGCCACACGCCCCCCCCCCTCCTCCTGCAACGCGACTCCTCTCTGCTTACTCCATAGCCTGGCTGGTGAGGCTGGAAGCAGCCTCGGCGCGTTGGGGAGAAAGCAAAAGAGAGAGAGAGAGAGGGAGAGAGGGAGTGCGAGGCTTTCCCAGAATAGAGAAGCAGGAGGAGGTGAGAGGGATGATGATGGAAGCCAGCTTTGACACTGAGGAGAGTTTTGACGATCCCTCCTGTCTCGCCCCGCAGCACCCGGGCTCCATTTCGCCGGCCAAGAGGCAGATCAAGGAGGTCAAGGAGACCAAGATCACGGTGAGTACAAGCCTCAACTTCACCCTCCTTCTCTTTTCGAAGCCTTCTTCCTCTTCCTCTTCTGGTGCTTCCGTCTGCTTCTCTCCGCCTCTGTGATGCTCTGGAATGAGTTAATGTCTGTTTTTTTTTTAGTTTTGTTTTTTTTCCCTTATCAACTGTTGTCTTCAAGCTCACAGCTTCACACTAATGCATTGTGGGTCCTCGCGGAGTAACCGGCGGGGGGGTTCCCCTGCATGTCGGCTACTACACCAGCGTGAATGAGCGTGCTCGCCGATTGACTGACCGGCCTCGATCTGTTTTATCGATTT
Organism: Eupleurogrammus muticus; assembly: GCA_036785175.1. Classification (NCBI taxonomy): domain Eukaryota; kingdom Metazoa; phylum Chordata; class Actinopteri; order Scombriformes; family Trichiuridae; genus Eupleurogrammus; species Eupleurogrammus muticus. The sequence goes on along the minus strand of JAYKQN010000011.1, from coordinate 16,307,750 downwards.
AGCGCCAGGATCTCGTCGTGATATCCAATTTTCAAAGACAGAAACAAGTAAATAAAGTGGCTGGAAAGTCCAGAGATGATACGATGATCTGCCATTTTTTAATCAAGACGTCTTGAGAAGGGATCTTTAACCTCCTGATCTTTTTTTTGGCCGTGGCTCAGTGTGGCACAGTGTTCTCCCCCTTTTTTTCCTTCTTCAAAGCCGATCTCACATTATCAGCAGAGCAGCACAGGTCACACGCCACGGCGGCGTCGGTAAAGAAGTGAACACGTTGTGTGCCACGACATGAGCCGTCATGAGGATCTATTTAGATTTCTGTAAAAGCAGCTGTACAGTAGCCGCCAAGACAGTTATGTAATCATTTGGTCCATAATGCTGACCGGGGGAGGAGGGGGGGGAAGGGGAGGAGGGGGGGCCGCGGTGGTGACGATGCGCCCGGTCCGGGGGGGCGGGGGGGGGCCAGACAGAGGTGTTTTTGTGTGTCCTGGGGGGGGGGTGATTTTTGCGCTCGGTGGGGGCTCGCTGACCTGCCGCAGCCACGGGAGCCGTCAGCCCGGCTATTGTGAAAGAAACCACCACAGACCTGCGAGGGAGATGCAGCAAGTCCAGTTTCCATGGTGACAAAAGCAATAGCGCTGATTAATGGGTGCTGAAATGGAAAAAAAAACAAACACTGCCATAGGAGAGACGGGTTAGAGGGTGAGGTGGGGGCCATTGAAGATGTTCAGCGAATACGCACAGTTTGGGGAGAAAAAAGAAAAAAATCCTTTTCTTAGTCTCCCTTTGCAGGGATTTCATGCGTCTGTTCTTGACACCTTGTGGATTGGCTTCACTTGTAGCCAGTTGATTCTCATGAAACGAGGAGACTTTTTACAAATTTGTATCATATTTGAACAGTTCCCAATAATCATGAACACAGAAGTCGAGTCAATTATATTTGTAAATCCTCAGGAAGCTTTACAGTCTGCAGCAATATATAATAATAATAATAATAATAATAATAATAATTAAAAAAAAAAAACTAATCTGTCCTTAGACATTTGATTCAAACAATGAAAAAACTCCCCTAAAAGTGTGAAGTGAACATAATGACAGAATATTCATACATGTTAAAAATTTTGTATATATAATTCATTAATAGTTGCAATAGGAGTTGCCAGTAGATAACACAGGAGACAATGGTTGAATCTATAACTGGATGACGTCAGTCCACACACATTTTGATCATCATACATGGAGCTCATATTCTTATCAATCATCAAGCTGTTTCCTAGCATTTACATTTCATATTGGTCATTCTATTAATTCTGTTTATGAATATACACTTCACCTTATTCATACCTTGCATTTAAATGACACTACAATGCACATTGCTGCCTTATGGTTGGACGTCAAACAGCAAGAATCTGATTGGCTCGTTACTTGTTTTGTGCAATTACAATAAAGTTGAATCCGGATCTAGCCTCATCAAATTTTTGTCGGTGCACCTCGCATTACACAACCCCCCCCCCCCCTTTTTTTTTTTTTTTTACAGCCAAGCAGTTGTCATGGAGACGCACACACACACACACATCCACGACTGTTTGCAAAATGGACCCTCGCAGCCCAGCGCATCAGATAGGAGGAAGGAGCAGTAACCTTGCTCTCACCTTCACCGAGCGTGACGGACGCAAGAAGCTGTCAGACGAAACGCTTCAGTCGCCCCTTCTTTTTTTTTTTTCTCCCCCCCTCTAGCTTATTCAACATTCATTCACGTGCTGTGTGACTTGTTGCTATGCTCGGCATAGGCAGCATCTTGTTATGAGTCTGTGGGACCTGGATCAGGCTTCTCCAACGTCCACTTTCACTCAGTGAAGGAGACAAAGGAAGGAAGAGGAGATAGAGAGAGAATGGAGTGGAAGTCTGATATTATTTTGTTTGAGCAGGTGTGTGTGTGTGTGTGTGTGTGTGTGTTGGAGGTGGGAGGTGTTGGTGGGGGTCCGTTACAGCACAAGTAATTTGTCGCTTAGCAACAGCAGCAGCACATCCTACAGTCTGGTTCGCCGTAGCTGGAAACATTCCGCTCAGAAACGGACGTGGGAGAGTGTTCCAGTTGTTCGTTGGGCTGCCAAATCATTATTTTTTATGAGTCTCACGGGCCTTTTTGTTTCTCGGCACCGTCGTATGTTGTTTTTTTTTTCTCTCCATTCAGCAAAAACGACAAGAGCGGCAACAACAAATAAACACAAACATGGGAATCTTGTAGGGTAATTAACCCCCCACCCCCCTGCCTGTAGCCAGGATACTAAACCCTCCCAAGAGTTTATACATGCTGAATGAGGACAAAATGTTCACCTCGACCGATCGGCACCATTGTTGCCTGTGACTCGCTCCCGCGCTGAAACTGTCACACTTTATGGATTCGGTGGCAATGCAACACCTCAACCTTTAGGCGCATCAGGAATGATCCCCCACAAGCATTTATGTGACACTGTGTCACGGCCATAATTGGTATTAATATTTTATTAAAACCCCTGAGCACTTCACTAAGCAGCCATAAAGGAGAAGTAAGTTAGCAGGACCCCCCCCCCCACACACACACACACTTTAGATAAATGGTCTCATTTTCTGCTGGATGTGAGCGGCGGATAAACAACAGTCATGATAGATGTGGCGCTAGTGTAATGGAAAATCTGGTGCCCGTGACAATCAGTATGATCTGTGAGGCGGAAAATGAACAAAGTGACCGGTCGGTGCGGAGTAAATCACGCCGCCGCTCCTTCAGATTACTGAACGCGTTATTGTGAGTCTGTATGCATGCTGTTTCAGCGCTTGCGTTTTATTTCTCTTCTGTTCAGCTCGTGCCAAAAAAAAAAACCATTATAGTAGCCTATTCCCTCCAGATTATATAATGGAGGAAGTATTACTCATCTGTTTTCGAAGTTATTTATTAGGAGCTCCTCGGGTCGCATGCCATGGCAGCTGTGTGTAGAATGAAGGGGTCGATGTTGCGCGTCCATTAGACCCTCAGGCCCAATAATATTGATGATTAAAGCCTCGCTTTATGGCAAAAAAAAAGCAAAATCATCAAAAAACCATCATTATTTCCTGAGTATGGACACACTAGAAATAGATGAGTCAAGTATATACATGTATGTACATGGCTCAGGCAGGCTCAGAATGTCAAAAGCTTTTTCATGTCATCAACCATTTGGATCATTTTTTTTTTTTACAAAAAAAACCATTTTTCTGCAATTTTTTGACACAAAAAGTCAAATGGCGTTACTGAAAAACAACAAATTAAAAATATTTAATCCACATAGAATATCTGTTACCAAGTTTTTAGGGTCAGACAACACATGACAGTTTTGACGCGACAGTGGAGTGAGGTAGTGTTTCCAGACATAGGTGAAAATAAATGTACAGTACACACACACGCAATGCACTTCACAATAGTGAGATGATGTTCATTTGGACATTATTTTTGTTGCAGCATCAGTCTGACTGTAGCAGGGAAGATGCTGTTGAAGAAGTGATTTCTGTGTATCTGCTGGGTCTCAGGTTGTGTGTGCAGCGTGTGTGTCCGGGTGGACCCTTTTGGTTCTCTGCTTCTCTCTTTCATTAACATGTAAAACCACAGTCAATAACAAGCTGATTGTACAGTAAACCTCCCGCCCAGCATCGAACAACAGACAGAGAAATTGAGCAACTGTAGCGGAAATGTCTCCTCTGATGTTCTATCGTCTCAAGTTACACTTGAAGTCTTTTTTTGCTTCTCATGAGAAAGTATTGGATTCAGTTGTGGAGCTGTGACTCGGCCTTCAACTTTTAATTTCTCAGCAGACTGAGGTAAAAATAATACACTCCCTGAGTAGGAATGATAGATAGTGTGATGAATAGACACAAGGGAGACTGTATTTATTAGGAGACTCCTGTTTGTCTCTGAGGACGACGTTCATGGGATGAAACAAATAGCATCATTGAATGTCATACAGTGGCTCTGAGCCTATAAGATGAATCTCTGAATCATTTCTCATTATCACAATAATAAAACTCCAAGACAGACTACTCTTCAGAATTCATCTTTGAACAGGAAACATAATTCCTATGACAGTGACCAAGAGAGTAAATATATCAATATAATATGAAGGGAGGATAATGTTTTTCTATGGCTGCAGGCGTGTTTGCCAACTAGAGCTGCAGCTACTGATTATCATCATTGTTAATTAATCTGCAGATTTTTTTTCCTCTTGATTAATCAATTGTCTAAAAAAATGGCATTTGATAATGAAAAACTGCTGTTATAATTTATTCTCATCAAATTAGAATTTTAATCTAATATCAACAGTCTTTCCCACAGACCAAGTTTGCTCATACAATTACGGTCTGTACTGAAGTTTTATGTTGTGCAACTAAATCTCAGGGTTTTTAATTCAAATACTGAACATGTATTTAACTTTTTTATTGATTAAACAAAATAAATTGTATACTTCAACAAGTAGATAAATACAATACTATAATTGCACATGAGAAATTACTGTTTAACCAAATGAAATAATGAAAAAGCAATCTTATTCAGCAGTGAAGTTTTTGCATTCCCTTTCTGAATACCAGAATCAAATCGTGGTGCTTGGTTTTCATTCTGTGGCGCTGCACCACAGAATGGTCTGTGTGTGATAAACACTGTTTTACTATTATGTATGTAGCATCAAGTTTGTAATCAACAAATGTTTGTAAATGTTGCTTAAAAATTACTTAAATGATAACTTGAAAACCAAAATCTCTGCAGATTGATTGTCTCCTCATCAACATACTGACTAATCAACTATTCATTGTAGCTTTGCTGCCAATGCAACTAAGCTAATATGTTATATGTGTACATCTGTGAGTTTTGCATTGACTTCGAACAAACTCTATAATCAAAATTATATACTAAACAAATCCGTACATCCAAATAAATGGTTCACTGAATGGCACACATTTTGATGATAGAGACTCATTTGTGTGATTTTTTTGTGGGTCACATGACCTGCAACTTCAACCCCTGCTCTATATTCTTTGTATTCAGCACACAACCTGGTGCTGATCCTGGGGGCTTAGCAAGAAATCTATCCAAGGAAAATCCAGCTACTTAGCATTATATCTCTAACCCTCTTTCTCCCTTTGGTGTTCCTCTTGAGTGTGTTTTTATTTCTCGTTGTCGAACCATCCTGCCATTCCTTTCATTGGAAGTGAGAAGTGAAAAAAGAATGAGGCTTTTGGTCGAGCTGGTGCTTTCCTCCAGCTTTTGTGGCAGCCGTACAGTGGTGAACTCATGCGGTAAACCCGGTGAGTCAGTGTGTTTCCGTGTGTTTGTGGATGAAGCATCCTGTCTGGATGCACATGTACAGTAGTGTTCAGCAGAGGTTGACATGGCACAGAGGGGATCTCGCGGTGCCCGTAGGGAACATTACATAATTGCAGCCACGATGGTAATTGAAGATGCCGCGGACCATGGAGTCTGTATTCAGGATGACGCCGTGTGTGTTTAGCCATAACACCATAGCGTATGAAGTGTGTTTGTTCAATTAGAGGGATGTAGTGGGAAGGATTCTCTTTTGTTTTCCAGTGAACAGGGTCATCTCCCTCTCTCCCTCTCTCTCTCTTTCCGCCCGGAGGCTCATAGGTCACCTTCTGGGAAGCCAACGTAACCGCATTCCTATGTTTACTCATGCCTGACCTTTTTTCCCCCCCTCTCATCTGCATGAGCCAAATGAACGCCAAGCCTCGCTCTTTGAACGTCATTTCATGCAAGCTCCGCTCTTCTGACTGCTCCAGTAACTAAGTTCAATCAGGGGAAACGGTTCAATTTAAAATTATATTTATTGGACAATATTGATTTTCGAAAAATGTGAATTTATAGAGTCTTTTGACGCTTGGATTGTCATTGCACTTCTGCACCCGATGAGCTGGAAAGCTGAACCGATGAGGGGACGACTGAATGGATTCAAAGTGGCGATCTGAAGGACTAACACTGAGATGATCACAGAAAGGATTGTAGCAGCAATAATTTTGTCATGTTTGTGGATTCAGTTTTAATCGCCGGCTTGTGTCAAATGCCCATACTAGTTTTAGCCATATTTATTTAACTTTTTTGGTTCAGTCACATTTTAGTTGAGTAACATAAACTTGTCTGTGAAGGCTGCCCACAAGGTTTAGGATTGTGTTTATGGGAATTTTTGACCTTTCTTCCAGCAGTGCATTTGTGATGTCACACACTAATGTTGGAGGAGAAGGCCTGGCTCTCAGTCTCTGCTCTGATTCACCCTAAAGATGATCTATGGGGTTGAGGTCAGGTCTCTGTGCAGGCTAGTCAAGTGCCTTCACACCAAACTCTGGTGTATGGACCCTACTTTGTGCAATAGATGGATCAATGAGCAAATACCTTCAGAAATATAGTGTATATTAGTCTATGCTTAGTCAGTAGTTTCTCTTTAGTCTTTGGCAGTGGGTTTATTAATCAAAATGAATGCAGCATGTATTTATAACAGAACCTTTGTTTCGTTCAGTGTGGCACATGGGCATTTTTTTAAGTGACACCACTTACAGAGTTACCACACTGAGCTGAATATGCCCAACATAAGCTGTGTGTAACCCAGCGCTGGAGCAGAAATACAAATGACTTGCAAAAGTCTGTGAAACAAGAAAGAGACATTTTTCATTTTTTTATTTAATAAAGTAGATTTCATCTTGTCTTTTTTTCCTTGACGAAAAATGTGCAGTGGGTTAGGAAATAGATTTCATTTTGCTTTCATTTTGATTTCATCATGAAAAAAGGTATTGTCGGCGAATATATTTGTCTAGTCCGGTCTGACCAAATGAACGCTGATGTGTGGCCACAGTATTGTTTAGATCAGCTGATTTTGACATTAGAATTGAAATGCCATTGCGAGAGACCGTGAAGCGGGAAAAGATTCTGATTGCGCCTTCCTTGATTGAACATGAGCCGAGCTTCCATTTCACACAGAAGTGTGTGACTCGCGGCCTTCAGCGGCCCTGCTATTTTGCATCAGCTTGGTCATTACTCTTCATCTCTTTCTTCCCTTTTTTTTTTCGCTCCAGATCAACTGCGTGACTTTCCCTCTGCCCGGAGAAGGCCCGGAGCAGCAGCTCCTCAAACCCAACGAATGGAGTTACTGCGATTACTTCTGGGTGAGTTTCACTGAAACAAATTGCTCGCATTAAAAATGTCATGAGACTAAAAACTTGCCAGGGCAGTTTTTTTTAAGTATGTATTTCTTTGCCTGTTAATGGATCTTCAACAAGAGATAAAACTGGCATATGTTGGTAGTGGGCGGCTCTGCAGGTGGAAGGCTGATCGACTGGGTCTCTGCAGACGTCTCCCCTGTGGCTGCTGGAGTTTTCTGTTGCCGTACATTTCCATCCTGAATTAGATTTGAATTGATAACTCATTGAGGCTGCATAACGGAGTGAAATCCAATGCCCAGTTCCCTCCTCCTCTACTCCCGGGCAGCTCCTTCTTTATCGGCCTGTCGTGTCACGTTGTGTCTACTGACCTGCCGCCTGAACCTGCTGTGTGAAATAAACCTGGCACCTCTGTTCCACGTGGCAGCAAACATCACTCCTGACACAAACAAGAGAGCACTGCATGCTGCGCCGCGGCTGCTATTGAGGACACCGAGGTCGTGACCTCGGTATTTTTTTTTCTTTAGGATTAGTTTAATAATTTTTCCCCTAAGGCTGCATTTCAGCAGGTAAAAATGTTAACACAGAATCAAACTGCAGACTGCAGGTCTATTTTTATTATTATTTATCCCCTTATAAAGAAGACTTCTATAGATAATCATTAGCCCCTGTTTTACATGCATAATTAGATGGAAACTCGATTCTTCTCCTTTTATAGTCATGTGTCCTATGGGTGAACTCAACTCAGTTATACGGGACGTTTACCATAAAGGAGGTAAATTATATGACAGTCTGCCTCGTTGTGTGCAGGCGCTTCTTCTCAACTGCATATATCAAGATGATTCTACACAACTAATTATGTGTAGGTCATGGATACAAGATGCGCTATGAACTCCCAAATTTCATACATAGTTAACCTTTTTTAGAATGTTGTTTCAACATCAGTCAGTTATTTTCTACACCCAGTAATTCCTCACTAGGGTTGCAGGGGTCTGTTGTAACCGATCCTAACGCAGGCAGGGATACACCAGACAGGTCGCCATATTCACTCACACAATCATTTAGAGTCTACAATCAACTTCAACATGTTTTTGGACGGTGAGAGGAAGCCTGAGAGTGTGGAGAGAACCCACCTAGACCTTCTTGCTGTGAGGCAACAGCGCTATGATTCATCAATAACAGGATATTTGGATGGATTATGACTCTGTTCTCCACTCTATTGTATTTTATATATTTATATATCTGCCCGTCCAGTGATTGACGCACACGTACATCAACGCATGCCCTCCTTGACATGTAAGCGTGAATCAAGCATCCATGAGTCAGCGGCTGCTCTCACAACCCCCTCTGAAACGTAACAGACAGCACAACACAGGGTTGTTACTGGACGTTCTGTACGCGGGTTCATGCTACTGGGTTCTGAACGACGGCCTCCTCTTCCCCCCAGACCGACAAGAAAGACGCCCAGGGGACGTCCGTGGCAGGCTTCGAGGTCCTCCTGCAGAAGCAGCTGAAGGGCAAACAGATGCAGAAGGAGATGTCTGAGTTCATCCACGAAAGGTAAAGAGCTTCACGCGTCATATACGACTGGTTAGAATGGCGAAGAGGAGACTGCAGCTCGTTGACAGGCGGTTTAATTAATCCATTCTGCTTTGAGAGCATACATTATCCCCCTGGTGGAGCCAGAAGGAGCCCGGTGTTAGTGAACAGTCCAATATCATGCAAATAGCCACTTCCGTGGGTTCATTTTCCCCTAATAAGCTCTAGTAGTTACATAAAACGGTCCCATGCATCAAAGTGCACACAGCCTGCATTTCAAGACTTTGGCATCTTATGGCCCGTCTGTACATCTTTGACTTCCTGATATCATGTAGTAACACCCTACTCTGTAAATGGGGGGTATCACTAACAGATAATAATATATAGAGAACACAGAAATGATTTTCAGTCATGGACATTGTTCTGATGGACGAGAGAAATCAACGTCCATTACTGTGGACAATGATGTCTGTCAATATAAACCAATGTCACAGCCACTCTTTTCAGTCTTCCAAGTGAAAATCTGAGAGAAATCAGAAGAAGAAAGGCTCATGAATATTTATGAGGCCAAAAATTGACCTGGGTTTTCTGGATGTCCGTGTGTGCTTTAAATTGCAAATATTGCATGTTAGAGGTATGAAAACTTTCAATAAAACCGTGAAAATTACATGATATGGAGACTTTTAAAACAAAACAAGCTTAGATGCAAATTCTGTGAAATGGGAGCCTCATCAAGCAAGTCCCTATGCCAGTGACCTACTGTCTTAATACATAAATCTAATGATATTCTATATTTCTCAGAAATCCCATAAAAAGAGAAAAAACAATGATCCCTTTGTACTGTAGAGCTCCATTGTTCAGTCATCATCAGTGAGCCACACCACTGACGTGTTGCTTCATTACCATAAACACACGCACTGTAGTTTATTTTGGCTCAATCCCCCAAACACCGACCTGCTGCCAGAAATACTCACTATGAAGACCACATGTGGGTTCTTCCACCACAATAAATAGTCCCTAACACATGAACCATTAGCACCTGTTTGAGTGTACTAAAGCCAGCTGAAATTATTCTCCCTCTTTTCAAGAATGAAACTATATATCCATGTTATATGTGTATGTTATATGTGAACTGTTTGTTGGGATTTGTTAACAGAAAAAAAAATAATGGCTTAGATTTACTCCTTTTCCAATGATTCTTCTTCCACAAATGCGTTCGTTTATGCAGGACACGGGTCTATTTTTTTAATCAATAGTTAATTATTGCCTCCTCACCTTGTCTTGCCGAGACTATCTTGTAAAATTCATTTCCTTCCTTTCTTCTTCCTTGCCGTTTCAAGTATCAGCTCATTCAGGAAAACATGACGCTGCACAACTGCGTGGGGCCTTTTAAAATCACCCTGAGCCTGAAAACAACATCAAACTTTCACAAACTTAATAAGCAACATATTATATTTTAACATATTCTTCAGCTATCCCCATGGCTCCCTTTCGTCTGGTCTGTACTTCCAGTCATTTTTTTAATTGTGTCCTATTCAGCCAGATGCTGCGCAATAAATCTCAGGAGCATCAGTATCAGGTGTCTTAAGTGTTAAATAAATGTACATGAATTTTCCTTCTTTATATAATTCTACCTATTGATAGCTGTCTTCGACATGCTATTTGTAGGTTTGACATAATTGACCACATGATTAAAAGCTCATCCTTAACAAATTTCAGTCATTCTCTACTCAAACAGGTTATTCTCTAGTTACTTTGTGGTGTTGTGTATAATAAGGATCTACAGATAACATAGTAGGACATAGTTACATGGATAGATGTGCCATTGTCTTGTGTAAGATCAATTCACAACTAAATGAATTATGGCCTCTTGAATGTGTAATAGTGAAGTGTGGCCACGATGTCATCTGAATCCACAAGTAGGCTACAAATGAATCATCCACCAAACACCACCTGAACCAATTATTTCTGCTATTTAGAGACCTGTACCTGCCCACATCCATGTAAATGCCACACTCCTCCTCTACCTACAACTACCTATCCCTGTGTTTTGTCTTTTAAATCGTATGAAGCAGCCAGAGGAACTTTTAGCTTATGAAAATATATAAATAACAGCCCCACTAGAGCTCAGGTTTCATAAAAATCACTGTAATATCAGGATATATATACAGGATAATAAGGACAAATAAATAAACTCTCCACACATGTGTGTAACATTTCTAATACATTTAAATGAACAATTAAAGCTGGGCCAAGTCTGTCCCTGTAGCGTTTATTCTCTCCCTTGGAACTTGAACCTCTGAGCAGATGGGAGAAGCTGAAATTCAGCAGAGAATGGGAGTCATCATCAGAGATAGAGCCGGCTATCTGCTGCTCATGTCTGATACACAGGGACCCGAGTGGAGCGTTTAACAATCTGGCCGAGTCCGTTTCTGTCCTTCAAAGCCAGATTAGCAAACCATGACAACAAAGAATTGGATAAGACTCGATAAAAGCATGATCAAATAATGTCACGGGTTTTCCGATACGGACATAGGACAGTTTCTTCAGCATTTTGACCCTTAACAGTTGTGACTTCAGGTGTTTAGGGATGTTTTCTAAAATCAATGATCATATCTTTGTTTTATGATAGGTTGAGTTATAGATTCCTCTCACCACTTAACAAAGTGATTATCTTCAGGGCAGCGCTCTCATTACCCTGAAGTCGACAAACAATCTCTGAGTTATCTGCCTAATTTAAAACCATCCCCCCAGTGCTCTGGCACATTTTAGTGTAAAGGTCACATATCAAGGGTACGAGTACACACCCCTGTGGTGAGCCAGTAGACAAGACAGGTAGAAGAAAAATCCCTGCAGATGTTTAAAAAGTAAGTTAAGCAGAATAAATTCGGTATCCTCCAGTCCTCTGTTAGGCCTATTAACAAAGTGTAATTTTATTAACATTATTGTTATTATCATGTTATTATCATTTGTAGTAGTAGTAGTAGCAGTTGTAGTAGTAGTAATGAAAAAGTAGTAATAGTAGTAGTTCTGACTGTACCACTTCCAAAGATTTTCACTTTAAGAACATGTTGTGTTTCTAACAACTGGTTGTGTGTGTAACAGCTGGTGTTACGGATGTGAAGAAGGACACAGAACATTCATTAACATATCCTGACCTAGTTCGGAACCCTAATATATCTAATATATCCTACTCCTAAATTTAAGCTTGAATTCGATGTATTGTTTCAGGCCCATGTGTGTATACCCATTGGGGTAACAGATTCACACTCCCTGTTTTGTTTCCACATGCTGCCTGGCTATTCCAGGGATCATCCTAATAGCAGAGCCGTCAGCAGCAAACACATCTCCATGCCTTGCAATAAATGTTTAAATCTATGACGAGAGTGTTCACGATAAAATTCAATCGTGCCAGTTCTTGTAAATATCGTGGTCCTGGCTCCTCACGACATTCCCAGAAGCTGCCAAATGACGCACCAAGAGTTACAATTCACCTAAAGGCTTTACATTGGCGGGAAAAGGGGGCTGCCCTATGTATGGGAAACACATGTCAAAATAAGCATCTCTGTTCACAAGTAAATAGCATGAAATAGTTCATATACAGATTCAACAACAACAGACTACAACACTTTTTGTTCATTAGGGTCAGAAAAAACAATAAATAGACCTTATTCGTTACCATCTTAATGTTTTATACATTTTATTTTATACAACAAAACATACTTAATAACTACATTTATCCAAATATTTTTTGCATATATAATTTTTTATATTATATAAAACCTAGTCTTTGCAATTAAAAGAAACATGCCTAATTTATCATCACGACTCAAAATAATGACTTCAGAATTAAGTCATCATGCAATCCTTTGGATTGTGACTCATCATATGAATAAAACATGTATTCCATGTCCAAAAAAAATCAGAAAGCTCAGTTTGAAAAGGTGCTTTGTCCCAAGTCTTACAAAAAGGTTGTAATTTATGCTTGCATACCCATCAGTTAAAACACTTGTAGATCCCAACGGAGCAACTGAACATGCAGGAAATTCACAGATTGCCCTTTACAATGTAGCTTAAGTCTTAAATAAAAAAAAAGGATGTCAAACGCTAAGTGCATAACAAGCAATTCAGTTAAAACTTTTACATCCGATCTCACGCCTCTATATAATTAGCTCCTACAAAAGCTCTATTCATGTCCAGGTCGTGGGAAGTAAATGAACATTTGAGGCCACCGTCTCCCAAAACCCTTCCAGTAGATTTCTATTCCCCGCTGACCTTTCTGTTTCTATCCAGGTTAGCTCAGTACCTTGACCTCATGACCTTCTTCAGGTCACTGATTCATCCGGGTGTGGGTGGTAAACGTGGGACCAGTGCGTGAAATTAAGATGGAAAAAGGACAAAAAACATGGCCGAATACTAGCATTAGATCTAATTCCCATCTTTAAAACGTACATGAAAATTAGAAAACAGGGCCGGTCTGCAAAATGAATCTTTCACGCACACACAATGAGGTTATTGATGTTCAGATGTCAGGCCACTGCGTCGCATTTGTCATTCCGCTGCGACGCATCGCTCTGATGACCTCCGCTGAAACCGAAGCCAGGCAGCTCATGGTGTCACATATTGCTCTTTGTCTTTCAGGATAAAGATCGAGGAGGAATACGCCAAGAACCTCTCCAAGCTGTCTCAGAGCCCTCTGGCAGCACAAGAGGAAGGGTGAGAGCAGTAAACACGATTCCCTGCAAACAGAACCTCTCTGTGCATGGTGTGTGTGTGTGTGTGTGTGCGTGTGTGTGTGTGTGTGTGTGTAGTTTGAAACCTCTGTCTCTCTCTCTCTCTCTCTCTCTCTGCTAAATATACATATGTTTTAGAAATTTACAGGAGTGTGTCCAATGATTCTACTTTCAACCAGAAGCATTCCCACGCTACTTTTTGTCTTCTGTACACCTTTCAAAGGCCATTATCTAATCGCTGGACGGAGGATTTTTCATGCTTGTCTGTCCAAAAAAATAACAGAAACCATTGATGAGATCTCACAGACAAGAAAAAACAAGGCTTGGCCGTGTAACACTTGATTTTAAATGCTTTCCCTTACTAGTAATTCCACAATTATGGAACATTTTTTGTTTCCCTCAGTGAGGCAAACCTAAGTGGAAGTACTGTATGAAGTGTGTTTTTGCAGTTTTGAGAATTTAAAGGAAAAAAAAAAAATTCTAAGAGCATAAACACAACATTAGTTCCACTTTTTTTCATGTTAAGATCACTAAGATCTCAAAGCGCAGCAGCCTTCAAGTAGTGAGATTTTTTATGGAAATAAAACATACAAAGCTTCATTATCAGTAAAAGTTTCAAAACTGAAAAGTTACTAGATAGGGTGCAATATTTCTCTCTGTGAAAACATGAGACCATGGCCGTTTGTGCCTCAGTTTCTTCCTGCATGTTAATGTCTCCATCAGCCACCACTCTAGATGCAGCCCGATGAGCTCTAATTACTTTATTGACGACCATTTACTAAGATACAATTTCCATCAGGAATGTCTAGGAAGAACCGCACAATATGATTATTTTATCCACATTCATGGATAGAATAATTAGCAGAGCACTAACCGGAAGTTGCCCGGCCCGACAGGCCAAAATCTCATGCGGATGACTGTAATTACTGGAAATGAAGTAAAAGCAAAAGCAGATCATAAAACATGATAATTCATACTACAGCATGAGCAAAAACAGGAAATGGGAAAGTAAAAGCAGGAAATTCTGGCCACTATTAGATTAAATATATTATTTGTATACAAGTTGGCAATTAATGCAATTGCAATTATTCAGAAAGGCTTTTTGTCTAGTCGATGAATTCATCTAATGTCATTTTATAAAGTTAATCCTTCATTGTTTTCATTAGTGCTCTTGGTATTTCAAATTGTAACTGATGAAAAAAAACCCTGAAATTCTTTGCATATTTCTGTCTTTAAATAACGAACATGATAGATGGAAGAATGCTATTTAAATTTTCTGGCTGCCAAACCAGGTAAATATCTGAATCACTAGCAAAGTGGGGCAGTAGGGAAAATGTTTTGTTGGACAATGCCCCCGTCACTTGACCAGGGACACAACTTTTTATGATATAAATCCTGAATTAAATGGCCGACAGCAACAGAAACGACAACTGAAGTTGCACAAAAACAAAGCGCAAGTTGTGATAAACCATATAGTTAAAACATTCATGATTCTGTAGCAAGTTTTAATTCATTTCACAATCTATTCTCAGGACTCTGGGGGAAGCCTGGACTCAGATGAAGAAGAGTCTCCACGATGAGGCTGAGGTTCACCTAAAGTTCTCCAACAAGGTGCTTAAGACTCTATTAAATTCTATTATATCATTATATATACACTGCTGCCATATATGATTTATGATCAGATTAAACCAGAAACATGAAGACACCACCTTCAGCTCTAGGAAATTACATTTCTAGACAAAGCCCTGAATGAATTAAGTGAAATATTCTGCAGAATAATCAATACTAAAAAAAAATCATTGTTTGGTCTTAAAGTTTTAATAAAAAAAAGAGTTGTGGCTAAGGTTATGATTATGCATTTACAGCTCTATATTGAAAGGTATCTTCATTCAGTCTATGTGGAAGCCTTCAGTTTGGTTCTGCACCTTCAGGTCAAATCTTGAACGTTTTCAATCAACTGAACTAATGAATCCTTGGTACGACCACATCCTGAGGTGCTGGGGGTTATTCACCTCAACCTCATCGGTGTTGGCTGAAGAAAATGAGCCGTCTGCAGTCCAATTACCAGCCGTGCAGAAACCACACACTCGCCTTAAATAAGGCCCGGAGCTTTTCATAGCCTTCTGTTAATTAGTTACATGTTTTAACAAGCTCACAATCAGGGCCATGCAGGCTCATGATGAAGCAGAGCATCTTAAGTCTGCAGAAGCTCCACATCATGTATCTAACAAGGCACATTTCAGCTACATCTGCCATCTTTGGCATTTGCACTGTTTTAGCATTCGGTATGTTGAGGCAATGCTGCGTGTTTTATTGAGGTGTTAGAACAAACACGTTCGGTGACAGCGATAGAAAGTGACACTAAAAATGTAATTGTTTCCCCTTCTATATTTATGGATCTCACTTTGCAGGGCAGAATTTATTAAACAATACTTGTCCATGTTTTTTTTATGAACTTCTATATCACCGAGATTGGGAAAATGGACTGCACCAGACTTTCTCACACAACTGTGTTTTAAGCAGCAAGGCAAAAGTTCAGTAAAGCAATGTTAAACAATACATTTTAAAAAATGTATTCATTCCAGGAGCCTGGTTTATGAACCATACCTGGATTATAATAATTAAAGGTTTGGAGAATATCATATTATAGTGCTCATCTAATGATACTGTACATCCATGTTTTTTCCACAGCTCCACAGCGAGGTGGAGAAACCGTTGCTGACGTTCAGAGGCGACAACTTCAAGAAGGACCTGAAAAAGTACGACCACCACATCGCTGACCTCAGGAAGCAGCTGGCGAGTCGCTACGCGGGCGTGGAGAAGGTAGGATATCAGACATGCTGGCACGAAACTTCTTTAAAGGCCAGAGTGCAAATGAAACCCTGTTTCTCCTCTGTATTTATTGACCAGTGCTTTCATACTGATGGACACATGTCTGAAAGTGAATCTTAAGAGAAAACACAAATCAGTGTTGATATATATTTTAAAAAATGACATCATGATCTTTTTATAGTCCTGATACTTATGATAATGTGATGCTGACGTGACAAAAAATGAAGTATCTCCTTGTGAGTGAAACCTATCATAAAATACATGTCTCTCTGAAAGCAACAGGTTTGAATATTGTGACTTATTGTGTCATAAATAATTACATTTCTTCTCAGAAATGACATTGATCTCATAACTGATGACTTTATTCTTGTTAATAATGACTTTAATCTCATAATGACCTTGTTCTCATAGCTAATGACTTTATCCTCATAAATGACTTCAACAATCATAGCCAATTACTTCAATCTCATAAATAATGGTTTTAATCACATACATAATTACTTTAAACTAAGAAATTTTCTTTTTTAATCAATGTGGCCCTAATACTCTATATATACCATTACTGTACCATCTACATGAATACAGTTATTATATAACTGTATGTATGTAGTTTAATACATAACTGTACTTTTGCATTCTCTGCATTTTAAATGTGTCTTGCAACAGTTAGCAGAATAATGTGAACAGTACAGTAAAATACCCACAATAAAATTATTTAGCTATTTTTAAGTACCCTGAAAATGTGCTAAAAATATTAATATAAATCAAATCAATGCTCGTTTTTGCCACAAAAGCAAGCCCACACAATGTTCTTACCTAATTTCACCCTTTTGCTAAATTATACAGCTATGTTTTGCATGGCACATATATGCAGTTTACAAGGATAGCAGTGGCAGATTTACCACTGGCATTTCATAATAATTTTTTTCAAGCAAAGGCATACAATGCACAAAGTTCTTGGGCTCATATGGTCAGATGCATTACATCACAAACCGAGCAAATAATATTGCAAACTGTCAGTAATTTGTACATCTTATATATTAATTGTGTATTGGTCCTCACACCATCATTATAATAAAATGAGAAGTGATCACCAGTATGCACCTCAATTCTTTATTTTTGGACTCTGCTTCTGGTTTTTGGAAAAGCTTTAACAAAACACACCACCATCCTCTTTACCCTGACTGACACTATCATGAAAAATTAAAAAAAGAAAATGATTTCTAAATTTTGGCTCCGTCTGCGCTCCACTGCATGAGGTGACATAATCGGCTCGGATTGACTCCATCCCACATGTTTCCTTTTTGTTGCTGTATGTTGAAAAAGAGATTTTCTTGGCTTACGCCGTGTTAGTGTATGTTTAGCTTTCAAACACTCTTACACCGTGACCTTGGAGGGGAGCCACAGCAGAGAATAACAACTCCGTGATATGGATTAAGGGTAGATTAGAGGATGAGACCAGGATCGGGGCGAGGATGTCAGGAGCCAGTATGAAAAGGCTGTAATTACTCCTGTAATAGATATAGGTGCAGTACGTTTGAGGATTATGCTGAATGACTCATTGTTTTTATCTTCACACATCCTGCTTGGTCTGTGTGTGTGTGTGTGTGTGTGTGTGTGTGTGTGTGTGTGTGTGTGTGTGTGTGTGTGTGTGTGTGCGTGTGTGTGTGTGTGTGTGTGTGTGTGTGTGTGTGTGTGTGTGTGTGTGTGTGTGTGTGCGTGTGTGTGTGTGTGTGTGTGTGTGTGTGTGTGTGTGTGCGTGTGTGTGTGTGTGTGTGTGTGTGTGTGTGTTACACAGGCCCGTAAAGCACTGGCAGACAGGCAAAAGGACCTGGAAGTGAAAACCCAGCAGCTGGAGATCAAACTCAGCAACAAGACGGAGGAGGACATAAAGAAGGCCCGGCGGAAATCCACACAGGCAGGTCAGAGGTCACAGACATCTACATCATAATAGCAGTGTTTTTATCAGTGTTGCTTTATACACATGTTGAATTATAGCGTCAGAAAAGCAATGTTAACAAAAAGAAATTCACAAAAATGTGCTCTCGCTTGGGGTGGCTTTCACAAATTTTTCCACAAAGATGAGCGGGAGATGGAAATAATTTTGTCCTATAAGATATATGAACATTTTACTCACTTGACTGATTAGCTGTTTACACTGCATCAGTTAGGATTAGGGTTAGAGGTGTTAAAAGAATGTGGAAAAACAAAAAGATTTATCATTTCACCATTTATTAAACATATTGTGGTTAGCAGAGCAGTGTGTGGGACATACAAATCTATCTACATATATACATATCTGACTTTTTACAGGCACTACACTAGTTAAATTCACTTCCTTGATGAGAATTAGTTAACCAGCCCTCAGCCTTCCAGGTTAATGTCAATCAAAACCACCTTTTTTCTTTATTATGGTAAAGTAAAACTATGAACAATACATTTTAAAAAACACAAAAATCAAAAAAGGACTAAACGTAGGAAAAGAGGGAAAAAAAAAGTTGAAATGCTGACCTTTAAATCGCAGAAACTCGAAAGACAAGCACAGCAAAGAAATAGTGAATTTTACATTTCATTAACGAGTAGGATCACTTCATGTTGTAATTATTCTCTCCTGCAGTCCTGCTTCAATGCAGGAAAACCACCGCAGAGGCGCATCTCTCTTTTATGTTTCTTTTTTTTTTTTCACTCTCTCGCACTCAGTAGATTAGTCACAGTCCACAGAACTAATCAATAGCGCCCATAAGGCACAGTTAAAGGATGTCAGCCCCGTGTCTGTGATCACCGCTGCTACCTCAAGGTTGGGCTAAAAGTCGTCACGGCTCGCTGCACACGCGCCGCCAGAGACAGGGACGCGATTTTACCTTCACCACATGAATTTTAATAAGGCCTCAGGCTGAGATTATTATTTTATTTTCTGTTTTACTATCTCACACTTCTTCTGGGTTTTAGGACCAAAGGAAATGAAATATCTTTGAATTACATCTAATTTGAATTTGGGAGAGAGACATTTCTAAGTAGAAAAAAAAGATATACAGGAAGTGTGGGCTACTATAGAAATATAGATGATATGGAAAAAAGTAACCTTTATTATTCTGATATGAATCAGGTTCTGTACTGCTACATGTGGTCTTTCTATTTTGCACACAAATACTGGCAGTCAATTAATGTCAGCAATTAGGTTTAATCACGGGCCAGTTTTCATCAGCACTGTTTATTGGGTGGGGAGACATTTTAACGGCATATAAAATATAATCTTTTATAATCTATAAAAGGGAAAGTATTCAGTGTAGCGGATGGTTAATAATCTTTTCTTGCTTGTTTCAAAAGAGATCTAACTGGTATGCTAGAAACCAGGTTTTCACAAACATACAGAGACACTGTACAACAAAAAACTGAACTGATTGTGGAGGGTTTTGATTTATTTGTAGACTCAGAAAATTAAATCAGTTAGAAGCAATCAACCCAAACAAATGACCTCGTAAAAGCTAATTTCTCCCGAGGACTGACGGAGGAAATTGGCTGACCTTGACCTCTCCTTCGCGTTTCCGTCTCTATCTTCCAGGAGATGACCTGATGCGCTGCGTGGACCTCTACAACCAAACCCAGTGCAAGTGGTTCGAAGAAATGGTGACCACCAGCATGGTAAAAAACCCTCTCTCTTTCAAGTGTAAAGTGAAGCTTTTCTGACTGGCTGACTGTTCTGATCTATTTATGACTAAGCTTTTGTCTTTCTGCCTCTTCAGGAACTGGAGAAACTGGAGGTCGAGCGGATCGAGTGGATCCAGCAACATTTACGCCAGTACACCACCCTGCGGCATGAAACGGACATGTTCAATCAGAGTGTAAGTCTGTTTTTTGTAAAACTTGGGAAACTGCAACAAAACGAGTGTAAGAAATGCATTTTAACCTGTTCAAGGGGGCAGCGTTGAGTTTAATGCATCAGGGATGAAATCATCACATTCACTACATAAATTGCATAAGAAAACCTCAGCTAAGAAACTGTGGTTAACACTGTCAGGTTCAGGCAACCTAAGCATTCATACGAACAGAGGAAGAAAGACACTACATTCCAAACACACACTAATCAGTGAATGTTTACTTTGTAATCACATGCAATAGGAAAGGCACACTTTTATAACTACCATTATATGTTAATAGGATAGGTGCATGTAGAGACACTGTGTATAAGAGTAAATCTGTGATAATGCATACATAGTTCTATCATTGATCCAACAAACATGATTTTAGATTTTTTCTTTTTACAATATTTTGGTATATTTGCTTTGTAACAGTAACATAAAGTGGTAGTCACCCACATGTTGGAGTTTTCTTTTGATGCCAGGGAAGTACATAGCGCTTGTGGTTGTGGAGACATTTCATCTTGAAAATTAGGCCTCAAGTGTTTAATCAAAAAATATTGATGCAGTGGAAAGTAAAACAAAAATATCAATTTATCTCCTTTTGCCCCATACATCACAAATCATAATATCCCAAAATCCTGAATTTGAGTGTGGCCTTTACATCCCACAAAGTAAAGTCTTATTGATGTAGCTGTTATAAAATGATATGGCTTTTTAAAAGTGGGAAACAACAATCTATAGTTTTCTTAAATAAATCACAATTGAAATGTTCTTTGTACACTCACATGCATAAACATAACTAAATATCCTTCCCGTCAGACCTCAGCAGTACTACAAAAGGGCAGCATTCTTTAGGTCATTCTAGTGGCAGCACAGTAGATTTTGTGTGGTTTTAATACTGTAGCACAGTAACATCCAGTGTATGTGTGCAAGTATGTGTGTGGAAGGTGGGAGGGGAGCATATCACGGGGAGGGAAAGAACCTGTTCAGGATCCTTGGGGACCTGGCATGAAAGCGCCTGTACCTCTTTCCTGATGGCAGGAGGGATGAGTGATGAGGGTCCTTTATGATGTAGGAGGCCCAGCGAGAACAGCGCTGATCGTAGATCTTCAGCAGCGAGGAGAGCGGGGCACCAGTGACCTTACCGGCTGTCTTCACAATCCCGCTCAGCTGATGTTTTCTTCTTTCAGTGCCTTGCAGCTGCTGAACCAGGATGTGAGCCCATGAGATATGACAGATTCAATTGTGCCCCTGTAAAGGTGGTGAGACAGGAGGGCAGGGAGTCCTGCCTCTTTTCAAACACCAGAGGGAATGAAGCCGTTTGGTGGCCTTTTTCCCAACAGCCATGGTGTTAGTGAAGGTCAGGTCATCTACTGGGTTAGGGGTCACCAACCCTGGTCCTAGAGAACCACTGTGGGTGACATATCTGATTTGAGGTCCTTTGATGGCTGATTAGTAGAATCAGTTACACATTTGCAAAGCAGCTCTCTAGGACCAGGGTTGGTGACCCTGTTACCTGGTGGATCCCCAGAAATTTGACATCTCTCTCAACAGTAGTTCTTCTGACGGTCGATGGCATGTGGTGTAGCTTTCCAACTCTGCTGAAGTCAATTAACATCTCATTTGTCGACGTTGAGAAAGAGATTGTGTTAGCTGAAGGTCTGCGTTAGTTGTTTGTCCTTCTCCTTGTATGCAGTCATCGTTGTCACTGATCAGACCACCGCTGTGTCATCTGCAAACATTATGATGTGGTTGCTCTTGGAGTTGGCAGTAAAGTCATGATTGAGCAGACCGAACAGCAGGGGGCCCATTACGCAGCCCTGAGGAGACTCCACTTGACTCTGTGCAGCCTCTGTGACAAGAAGTTTTAGATTCAGCTGCAGGTTCCAGCATCTACATTTATTCAATGTAGAATCTAGAATATATCTAAGCCCATGGAACATATGTGTTTGTTTTCAATTAGAGGATATTTGCATTTCTCTAATAAACTTTTGTTGCCACCTCCGCTAAGGGGGTTATAATGTTTGTCTGATTGCTATCAAGATAAAAGTTCTGGATGTGTTTTGTCAAACTTTCAGCGAATGTTGGGAATGGTACCATGAAGAGATGATTATATTTTTGGTAATGATCCAGGTTTCTGGATCACTTTTTCAGTTGTTTGGTAACATCATGGTAAATGGACCTACAAACCGGCTATCATTTGAGGCCACATGGTGGCGATACCTTGCACCTGCTTAGTATAGAACAATGTTGGTCAGGAGTCATAACATGCTTGGTGGAGGCCCACGTTGTCAGAGTGCTTTTCTAGTTTCTTGATATGCTGCTGAAAGAAGTCATCGCCTGACACATCTTTCATCAAAAAATAAAAGTGTCAAAAACCTGCCAAGTCTGAGAGGATCTCTGAGGGCCAAATTGCAGATCCCTCTATCTTTCCAGCCAAACCCTCTTATATATGTTCTATTATCCAAAGGTCTACCCATAGGACACGATGAATCCAGCTGAATAGTTACCATAAGGGTTATCTAGATAAAGGTACATTATATGTTCTTTAAGTATTTGACCGGGGTTTAATGTTTGACCAAAGGCCAACACAGACCTACATTCAACATAACATTATGTCTCACATGGCATCACATCTTACAAGACAGTAAGTCATAGTAGACAACACGCTGGACTTTTCTTTTATATATGAGGTGATCAGCAAACTGAGCAAACCATTTTTAAATGTGCCAGTGATTGCAACCGGCCCTGATGTGATTTGCGTGCCACTTCACTTTTGACAGCGTACGTGTTGTGACAGAGTGAGCCCTCGGTGCTCCTCTGTCAGTCCTCTGTTTAATCCATCACGCTTGCTGTCATCACTCCCTGAGCCTCAGAGCAGCCCGCCCAGACGCTCGGTGTATTCAGGGAGTCTAAAGTCAATCCTGTAAATATAACGGAAAGCATTCTGTCAGCACTGTGTGAAGATACCGTAACCTGGGTACTTCTGTGTGTGTGTGTGTGTGTGTGTGTGTGTGTGTGTGTGTGTGTGTGTGTGTGTGTGTGTGTGTGTGTGTGCTGGCCGAAAGGATGGATACCGCAGAGAAACACACACCAAAACATAAACCTAACATGAGGATACACTGTGGGATGCAGCTACATTTCAAGTCCTATGACATTTTGTTGTCATATTAATGGGCTCTTTGCACATAAATCCTGCCCTGCCAGAAATGTGGCCTTTCTGTAAGTGGTGTTTACAAGACTGGCTGAGAATCAACATCCAAGGCTTATCCATGGATATGAAGGTCAGTCCATATTCTTTAGAACTGTGGGTTACGTTAGCAAAAGTTTGCTAATAAATTTCCTGTGACAGTGTATGCATGCACGTTTCCAGTCATTTCAAGGAATTCTCTACCTTTATGTGAAATATAGTCATTCACCAGCCCCCTCCGAGTTAAATAAGTGAACAGAACTTTTTTTTTTAGCCGGCTCAGCCATTGCTCTAAACTGGTAATGCTGCCGTTATCTTAAAATTGCATAAGTGCTACATTACAGTCATTATTACAGAGGGGTGGACAATCCCATTAATGATTTAAAAAGTGCATACAAACAGTTATACCTTTCCACACACATAGGTCACGGGCAAAACTTTCACTAATGTAAGTTACAAAGTTTTAAAGAATAGAAACCTACTTGATCCTGATGCCCCTGTGGAGTTTGCAGGTTGGTGCATGGAGGAAGTCTTACAAATGCGATGTACGTCACTAATTGATTCTCTAAAAGTTTTTTAAATGCTGCGTATAGAAAAGCACTATTGTCCCTACAAAAAAAACAGGTCACTTTCCGGCAACGGTTATGCTAAGAGCCCATTGACTTGTTGATGCCAAAAATGACCTCACATGTTCATGTTATAATAGTAAACGTGCTCTATGTATTTCTAGACGGTGGAGCCGGTCGACCAGCTGCTGCAGAACGTGGATCCAGCCAAAGACAGAGAGTTCTGGGTGAAGGAGAACAACACCGGTGAGATCCGGCCTGTGGACCTGGGCATATAGACATCCGGACCCGGGACCGGCCATCCCGTCCTCAGTATTAAAACACGTCCACAGAGTTCCAGAACATTCCATCAGAACACTGATCCAGGGAACGGTGCATGTTCGGCCTACTGAGGTCTGCTCATCTCGACTGGAACAACAGGAGCGAAAGGTTCATAATACTTAACACAGTCCAGAGAAACAGTTCAAGTATCAGCATGTTCCTTCTAAAGTTTAACCCTGTCATAATCGACATTAGCTTACTGAATGCCATTTAACATATTCTGCTGTGTTTACCTGTTGTAAAGTTGGGACTATTGAGACATTATATGTATTTTGAATTGTTTAGTTTAGCTTCAATCAACACTTTTCCAGTTTGAGTAAACCAAACACACACATATACACACTCAAAGTCTGATTATTGATATTACATTTATTTTAGATACAGATATTGAAGCAGATCTTAGAATGGATATGATATATTTTCATATTTTGCTGGTTCATTATGGTGAAAGTGCATGTTTTGAATATCTTGCATTTACTGTATATGGAGAGCTGCACAATTTGTGGACCCATAATGATTGTCTTTTGGTATAGTGCAAGAGTTAACTTCACAGGATTTACAGGTGTTCTCTGTCTCGTAAGTGACTAAGAATAAATTAAGGAGCCTTTCCAAAAAAAAAAAAAAAAAAAAAGAGAGAAATTGCATGTACAGTGTTAATATCCACTAACCTCAATTTGTTTAGGGGAAAAAGAACACACACACACACACACACACACACAGTGTCAACATGTGGTCATCGGATTTAGGCCAGGGTCTGTTTTTGGATCAGTCAGAAGGAAAAAGGTGGTCCAAGTTACACTGAAACACCTTTTAGTGCCTAACTGTTATATACCTGGAATGTCCTTGATATATACTATTCTGCATTTGTACATACAGGCTCGATGTATTTTTGCCGTCAATCGTTTTACCAGGCCGATGAGGTGTTTGTACTGTACAATGTTTTGTTTTATTTTATTTTTTTGGTAAATGTACAGAGGTTCTCTTCATGTGGTGTTTGGTTAAAAGAGGCGACGTGCAGCAGATAGTTAAAATTCAACCAAATTGCATATTGCAAAAGAGAAAAGCAGTCAAAATGGATGTTATAGATCATCCAAGTGGAGGATAAAGCAGCTGACTCATCCCACAGATGAAGCACATTTTATCGGAGATTGCATGTACCTACAGTAAATGTCTGTGTTTATGTGTGTGTCTGTGTCTGTCTTTACATTTTTTCGTGGTCTATATGCTGTCTCTTGAACTATTTGGATTATAAACTTTTTTTTGGCCGTTCTTTCCACCTTTTTTTTTTTTTTTTTCTAAAAAAGTACCAAGCCAATTAAATCACAAGATGTAATCCAGCGTCCAGGCACAAGAGAAGACTTGTGAAAAAAAAATGAACATTACCTGCCTTTTTATCACTCACTACATATTGCGAAGGTCTAACGTGCTTTACATTCCCAATGTGCAATTTTATTTTTGTAAACTGGATTCAGTTCCATCCTACAGGACTTTGCTTTGATTCCAATCCGAGCGCAGGTTTAAATAGCAAATATCTGTTGTAGTTCTGTCAGTGTGTGTCAATATTGTGCATTTAAATGTGGTGAGTTATTACGTTCCGACCTAAATGTTCTTGACGAGAAGCAACAATTTAACGATGATGTAAAGGTTGCGTTAACAACCCTTCTGTGATGAACCTTTAATTAAATCCGACGATCCCGCTGTTTATAAGACTCTTTAATCATAGATGAACCTTTGTTCAGACAGTGTAGGTGTGGAATGCTGTGTCAAAAATAAATCTCCACTTTGAAATTTAAATATCACTGTGTGTCATTATAATAATAACAATTATTATAATGTGTCATTATCTGTATTGAGAGGTTAAGTTTTCACAAGTAATCATTTGTATTTAATGGTTTATCAGTTATTGTTGTATTGTATTGTATGGAGGGAATAATTGAGCCAATTACACAAGGGGATGATTAAGTGGCTGTTTGGAGAAAGCCAATTTTATTTACCAGACACAAGAAACCCCCTGTTTTTTTTTTTTTTGATAAGAGGCATGTGATCTTTAATGACCCTGGTGAATCCCGATCTCAGTTTTACATTTCATCTGAAGGACAGCATCTCCTGTCCTCATCGCTGCACTGGAACAATGGGAGACTGCCCCCCACCAACAACACTTCCAGGAACCCTCCATTCCAAGCCTGCACCTGCTTATTTACGGGCGCCTCAGCATGTCTTTGGACTGTGGAAGGAAGTTGGAAAACACACAGAAACTCCTCACAGAAAGGCCACAGCCCAAGAACATAAACCAAGGACAAGGGCATTTGCTCAAAAAAAAATTTAAATCATTATTTCCTAGGTGACGTCCTAAAATATTGTCTTTTGTCCTGATCACTATTTCAGTACTTTACTTTTATTATCATAGATTGAAAATACTATTCAAATTTCAGTAAATTTTCCACACTGTTACATGCATGCCACACATGGAAACACATCACAGTACATATACTATTATATATACTAGTGTGTTGTGCTACATAGCACAACCTGATACTAAAGTTTTTTTTATTACACATGATCTAGATCAGAAACTAAAAACAGTCAATGCTTTTGGTCTTTCTGACCAAAGTGTTGTATGTAAAGAAAAAAACATTTAACCCAGTGCAGTGGTGTGGCTCACTGAGGCGTATTATAGCCTTTGGACAACAATGGTTGTCTCCAACACAGAGATATAAGATCCCAGGATAAAATGACCTTTTTCTCGGAAATCCAGAGAATCCCGGGAAATAGCTTACCATTCAGATTCAATGTGTTCCTAAATCCCAAATTGACATTTTGTATCAAATTATTACACAATTATATTATTATCTATCAACATTCTGCACGTCATAAGCGTTAAACCTGTCAATGTGCTTTCCTGAGGATATTTCTCATGCTGAGTTTCTAAATATCTGCAACCATAGATGATCCGCACTTTGCCTTGTCATTCTCCATTTTTTAAAAAAAAGAACCCATGAAAAACAGGATGCAAATGCACACCATTGTTTTTTTTTTCTTTTCTTTTTATTAGGCTCTTTTTCTCAGTTTCCTTAACCTTTCCCAGGAATCAACAAGTAGTTTTGATCATATTTCCCAGGAATCCCAGGATTTAAACTCCAAATAAGATACTATAACTGACTTTTGGACACAGTACTCGTGAGCAGCTCATTCCATCGTTGACAGTAATAAAATCGTCAGCCTTATGTTCTAATGGTACAAGAGGAAAAAATAAGAAATTCATTCATTCGTTCGTCACTTTGCTCGCTGAGTATATGTATAACTGCACGCTACAAAAAAACAAAAATGCCCCAAAAAAAAACAGTGGCAATGAGACGATTAAACGTGTGACTGTGTGAAGCATACAAGCCATCCAGAGGAACATATTGGAGTGGTGCATTCATCGGTGCCAAACCCATATTATCCTAACCAGACACATGAAGGTAAGGTGGTTAATCTTCAGCTGACCTTCACCTACTAATAGGATTGGCTGATACAGGTGGATCCTTAATCTGAGCC
This sequence comes from Eupleurogrammus muticus, assembly GCA_036785175.1. Lineage (NCBI taxonomy): Eukaryota > Metazoa > Chordata > Actinopteri > Scombriformes > Trichiuridae > Eupleurogrammus > Eupleurogrammus muticus. The sequence goes on along the minus strand of JAYKQN010000011.1, from coordinate 16,280,008 downwards.
TTATTCCTTTCATAAGGAGCTCTCCTAATGAATGAGTGAAAACATGTTGGTGAATGAAAACAGTACAGAGTAAATTGGCAAGCACTGTGGGGCACTGATATATAACACACAAATGTGTATATATGTCATGATGTTGATGCACCACATATTTATTACAGAACCACAGTGTAACTGCACAAAACTTCTTAAGTTGTCATTTCCAGAGTTCCTCACTTGCGGTGTTCTGGTATGAAATGTAATGATTTCTGGACAAAAACAAAAGAAAAAAAGAACACTGTTTGGCCGGTTGCCAAAAAAAAAAAAAAAAAAAAGAGCAGCGTGGGTCAAGCGCACAAGCAGCAAGATCATGATAGGAGTGTAAACATGAAAATAGAACCAGTCTTAAAAGCACAAGCGTGTACTATTGCTGCTTCTCTTTCAGCTTGTCTTTGATTTTCTGAGGCTCGTCGTACTGTATCAACCGCAGGATGTCCTTGTTGTCCATCACGCCCTGAATGAATTCTCCCTCTGAAATTTTATCTGTGGAAAGAAAAGAAAAATAAAAAAACAGAACACGTATTGAGATATGTCAAGGCAGACGTTAGAAGTGCCTGAATAGGGAAACTGGGAATTACCGTTGTCCTTCTTCCCGAAGAATTCCCAGATTTTCTCGGCCCTCTTCTCCGGTGTGTCTTCATCCTCGGGGAGGTTCTTCTGGTCATCGATGGGGATCATGTTGAATATTGACTGCAACGGAAGTCATTTCATGAAACGTTATCTTAATTATCTTAAATTATCTTAATTTGATGTTGAATCAATCCCGAAACAAAATATGATCATTGTCAAAATATGCATAGAGCAGAATACTCCAAAGCCATTACAAATCCCTGTTAAATAATGATCTTCTTTTGGTGTTACGACACTGTGGGTTAGTGCAAGATAATGCTTTGGGATAAAATTGCCTCTTGCAGCCCTTTTCATCATGGAGACAGTAAATATAACCTGTCTCACAACGGACTAACCCCAGCTCACCTTATTAGTGGGTGAACAATCCAACAACTGTCGTTTTCCTCCTTCCCAGGTCATAAATTCTACAGCTGGATGTTTTCACCAACCTGGATTTTACACCTATACTGTTGTTTCCAGTCTGGAATATTAGTTCAAAGATTGGTTGATAGACAAACTAATACAATTCTGGCTCCAGCTCATTTAATTGTTGTAATTTACTGTTTTTCTCCACTTTGTTAAATTGTAAACTCAACATTTGGGAATTTAGAATTTAGTTTGTCTGCACAAATGAGTGGTTTAAAAATGTAAATCTGAGGTTTTGTGCAGGAAAATGCATACAAATCTTACATAATACCATGCTATTATTCAGTAGATCCATTATTACTGTGTGTAGGTATTAAAACCATGTGACAAAATCAACACCATTTTGGAGACTAACTTCTTGTAGTCTTTTCTAATGAGGCATAACATTTTGCCATGATAGATAATGATATTTTGATAAATTGGGTCAATTATCTGCCAAGCAGACATTAATTAATTAAACCAAATTGTGGATCAATGTACCATTTTTTGCCAAAGAAGCCAAATTGAATTACTGCAGGGAAAGAAGACACATCTATAATAAATATAAATTATATATACATGCAGTTACTATGTTCTGCTTTATATCCCACCATGATGAAATTAAATGAAGGCATAAATACCCTAACAATCTCTAGGATTTCACTTTTGCTGATGTTTCCGTTCCCGTCCACGTCATACAGGGCGAAGGCCCACTCTAGCTTCTGCAGAGTCTTCCCGCCGGAGGTCAGGTGCAGAGCCACGATGTACTCCTTGAAGTCCAGAGTGCCGTCGGCGTTGGTGTCGAAACTCCTGAAGACGTGGCGGGCGTAGGCCGTGGGGTCCGCGTTGGGAAAGAAGCTGGCGTAGATGCCCTCAAACTGCTGCTTGCTGATCTTCCCGCTGGGACACTCCTTCAGGAAGGACTGGTACCAGGTGCACAGCTCGGTCTCCGAGTATTTGGTGTTGGACGTCAGGTCTTCCAGGATCTCCTTGGACAAGGCGCTGCTCTTTGTATTCCCCATGATGCGAAGCCTGCTCCTCAAGGAGTTCCTGGGGGGGGGTTGAAAACCTCTGAGACGCTCGTGTGCGTTTCTCCGCCTCGCGTTCAACACTGGCAACTCCTCAAGGTGCAAAATGGGATTATGTTCATCACTCCCTAAATCCAGTCAGCTGTCGTCAAGATTAAAAGGATAAAGCACGTCACACCATTATGACACCTCTTTTAAAGACACAGTTAAATACTGTATGTATAGGCAGGGCATTAAACACAACAGGTGGCGATCACTTTAAAGGCCAACATCTGGGAGACTTTTAGGCTTTTTACAGCATTTGATGAGTTAAATATCAACCTAGCCGTAACCTTAATAATGTAATATACTATATACAGTACTACTCGGAAAATTAGAATATCGTGTAAAAGTTGTTTTATTCGGGCAATTTAACATAAAAGGTGAAACTAATACATTTTATAGTATTATTAAATGCAAAGTCAGATATTTCAAGCTTTTATTTGTTTTGATTTTGCTCATTAGAACTTACAGCTTCAGAAACCTGAAATTCAAAAACTCAGAAAATTAGAATATTGCTTGAAATCAATTTGAAAAAGGGATTTTAAATACAAAAATGTCAGGCCTCTGAAAATAAAATGTTGCATCTGTACTTAGTACTTGGTTGGGGCCCCTTTTGAACGAATGACTGCCTTAATCCTGCGCGGCATGGATGCTACCAGGTTGTGGCACATCTCCGGTGTTATGGAAGACCAACATGCTTCAATCGCGGCCTTGAGCTCTTCTTTATTGTTTGGTCTCTTCCCGTTCAGCTTTCTCTTGGCAATGCCCCACAGATTTTCTATGGGGTTCAGGTCAGGTGAGTTTGCGGGCCAATCAAGCACAGTAATCCCATGGTTGTTGAACCAGGATTTTGTACTTTTGGCAGTGTGGGCAGGTGCCAAGTCCTGCTGGAAGATGAAATCTGCATCCCCATAAAGCTGGTCCGCTGAAGCAAGCATGAAGTGCTCTAAAATGTCCTGGTAGACAGCTGCGTTTATGCTGGACTTGATAAAGCACAGAGGACCAACACCAGCAGCTGACATGGATCCCCAAGTCATCACAGCCTGGGGAAACTTAACACTGGACTTCATGCATCTTCCATTTTGCGCCTCTCCGGTCTTCCTCCAGACTCTGGGACCTTTGTTGCCAAATGAGATGCAAAACTTGCTCTCATCAGAAAAGAGGACTTTGGACCACTGGGCAACAGTCCAGTCTTTCTTTTCTCTAGCCCAGCTAAGGCGCCTCTGGCGTTGCTTGCTCGTGAGGAGCGGCTTGACAACAGGAATACGACATTTGAAGCCCATGTCCAGCATCCTCCTGCGTGTCGTTTCTCTTGAAGCAGCAACTCCAGCTTGAGTCCACTCCTTATGAAGTTCCCCCACACTTTTGAATGGCCCTTTCCTGACCATCTTCTCCAGGCTGTGGTCATCCCTCCGGCTTGTACACCGTTTTCTTCCACACTTCTGCCTTCCACTTAACTGTCCATTAATGTGCTTTGACACAGCACTCTGAGAACATCCAGCTTCTTTTGCGATCACTTTTTGTGTCTTACCCACCTTGTGCAGGGAGTCAATGATGGTTTTCTGCACAACTGTCAGATCTGCAGTCTTCCCCATGATTGTGAATTCTTCTAAACCAAAGACACAGGCTTTTTAAAGGCTCGGGACCCTTTTGCAGGTGTTTTGGATTACTTACCTGATTAGTGTGTGACACTTTGAGCCTTCAATACTAAAGCTTTTAACAGTATTCTAATTTTCTGAGTTTTTGAATTTGAGGTTTTCTGAAGCTGCAAGTCCTAATGAGCAAAATCAAAACAAATAAAAGCTTGAAATATCTCACTTTGCTTGTAATGAGTCTATAAAATGTATTGGTTTCACCTTTTATGTTGAATTGCATGAATAAAACAACTTTTACACAATATTCTAATTTTCCGAGTAGTACTGTAGTTATATAGTTACACAAAGATACACATATAACATGACTGGGAGGGATCATGTTTTCAAGGTCTGTTTTTACCCATCTGCCCTCTCCCTCTTTGTACACTGAAAAAAGAAAATAGTTAAACCAACTTAATTGAATTGTCTTAATTGGTTATGTCTAAATGCACTGAGGTTATTGAAATAAATCAATAAGTTGTGGTAACTTGAATTTTGTTAAATATCATCCATCCATCCATCCATTGTCTATCCCGCTTATTCCCTTTCGGGGTCGCAGGGGTCTGCTGGAGCCTATCCCAGCGCGTTAAGGCGAGAGGCAGGGGGATACACCCCAGATGGTCGCCAGCCAATCGTGGGGCACACACACCATTCACACACCATTCACTCTCACACTCACACCTATGGGCAATTTAGAGTTTACCAATTAACCTGAGCATGTTTTTTGTATTGTGGGAGGAAACCGGAGTACCCGGGGAAAACCCACGCAGACACGGGGAGAACATGCAAACTCCACACAGAAAGGCCCCAGACCCAGGCCCAAGGCGGGTCTTGAACCTGCGACCTTCTTGCTGTGAGGCAACAGTGCTACCCACCGCACCACCGTGTCGCCTTGTTAAATATCAATTTATCAAAATATCATTATCTATCATGGCAAAATGTTATGCTATAACAGTATATAGGTCACCTATAATGGTGTTGATTTTGTCACATGGTTTTAATACCTACACACAGTAATAATGGATCTACTGATAATAGCATGGTATTATGTAAGATCTGTATGTATTTTTCTGCACAAAATCTCATATTTACATTTTTAAACCACTTATTTGTGCAGACAAACAGTCTAAATTCCCAAATGTTGAGTTTACAATTTAACTAACAAAGTGGAGACTTTATATCCCAAATTTAAAAAAAAAATCTTTATTTTTCTTTAAAAACTCAGATTTTTACTTTATAAACTGAAACATCTTCAGGATTCAGCATTCCTGTGAACCACTAAACTAATATTTAGTTGCATAACCACAGTGTCTGACAAGTGCTTCACATCTGAGTTGCATGGAGTCGACCTCGGAGTCTGGCTCACAATTCCTCTGCATGTCGTGATTTTGCCTTAGAAACTACAATTTGGATGTCGCCCCAAAAGTTTTCAATGGGATTAGGGCCAGAATTTTAATTTTATTGGTCTGGAACAATTTTTCCAATTTTGTAACTATGAAAGAGAGGAGGAAAAAGATAATCCCTGTGATGAAAAGTATATTAATTCTGTGGAAAACTGGGGCGGGGTCCTGATAAGCTTCGGCTTCTCCCTTTCCGCCATGTTCACTGTATATTGAAAATATAATGACGAATATGATGAAACCTGATGAATTGACGTGCCCTAAATAAACAAATAAACAAATAAATGAACAAACCAAGATGCTGCAGGTGTCCTGGGGTGTCTGGGGTCGCAACATGACCTCTTCAAGCATTTCGATATAGGCAAAATCAACTGATTTAACAAAATAACCCTTGTCTTCATGCTGAAGAGGATACAATTTGTCAAAGAACATTTACAACATTTACTGGCCAATGAGAAATGGAGAACACACCAAACACGTAATTTAATACACAGTTCACTCTGAAGACAGTGAGGCAGCATGATGATATGGTTTTGTGCCTATTTTATCACATACAGGGGTCATGAATCAGTTTGTCTATATCAAAATACTCAAAGAGGTCATGTTGCCTTCTGCCAAAGAGGAAATATTAATGCAAAAGAAAAATCATTATAAGGATTTTGCTTTACCCATGTCTTTAAACACACTGCTATTATCTAGAACATGCATATTAAAAATCTGACTATAGCTAGATAAACACAATAATTTGATTTTTTCCTCAAGTGTCATGTAAATATACTGTCTCATTAGTTGCTGTAAAAAAAGAAATTATGAACACAGTGGTCAGTGAGGACAAATTAAATGTGTTTGTAAGAGTATGGGTCGATGGGTCATTAGAGTGCTTGGTTTTGCTTGTTTAAAAAAAAAAAAAAAGAAACACATTGCTACCATGAGAAACCACAGCAGGTGAAGGCAGGAAAAGAAGCCTGATGTGCTGGGTAGAAGAGTGTTGAAGTCATGTTTATTCTCAGGCTGTTACATGTGCCTAATCCCCCGCTAATGATGCTTTTTAATGAGAAAGGCTGATTTATAGTGTTGTATTGGTGCTAATATTGCTCCTGTGTTATCAGTATGTCAGTCATGTTCAGATAATTACACTGAACATACTGATCTGTTATCTTTAATGTTACCTTCCTACAGGAGCTACATAGGTGGCTCTCAATTTTGACTTTAGTATGTTGTTATGATGCTTGCTGGCTCTTCTGTAATGGAATTAAAGGAGCAGTCACACAGAGAAGGGCCACTGCTGCTGGGGCCACCATCTCCTCAATGAAACGTGTTGCTAAGTGCCTCCAGTCATATTTTAATAGGACTCGAGTTTGAAGATCTGGGCCAAATATTGCCAAGCAGGCGACCAACTTGTGTAAAACAATAGGCCAGAACAGAGTAAGGTTGTTGTTTTTTTACATTTACAATTGATTATCAAAATTCAAATTATTCAACTCTAACATGTTTTCCAATAATTTGGAACAATTTAACATCCAAGTATTACCATTTCAATATGCAGTTCACACCTTAAAATGAATAATCCATGTTTTGATCATGAATAATTTAAGGATAATGATAATATCTATTGAAACCAAAAGACATATGTAAGGTATGAGTACTCACATCAAATAAATTGCTTAATATAAATTATTGGTAATAAACTTGAGGTGAAAAAATCTAGGTGCACCTGAATGATGGTACATCCACTGTTAAAAATTAAAAAAAAAAAAAAAATTGTTAACAATAAAACTGATATAGTAATGATAGTAAGACACATTAGTAATTACTGTAGCAACAAGTGAAATGGAAATACTTTTCTTTTGTAGTAACTGATACTCAATAATATAAACTGTGTGTGTGATTTTTATCTAAATCAGACAAAGCAGTATTAATCTGCTTTTTCTTTTAAATGCAATTGATTGACTTCTGTATTTTATCGGGAATTTTTTTTAAAAACATTGATCTTTACATTGAAATGAAGGCAGCTGGATAATTCTCATGGTTTTTCCGACCACTGAACTTAATCTTAATGTTTTAATGCCAATGTGACGAGCTGCATCGCTACCTTTGCAAAATCAGATTAGAAAAGCCCAAATCATTGTTTAATCTTTAGAATATCCGCACATACTTTTACATAATCACATAACATTCAGGGTTTTTTTTGGCATGAAATACATGCCGTGCATCCTAATGGAATCTCACATCTGGCCGTCATATACTCTGATATTACAGATAACGCCGTCCAAATGAATTCCCCCCCGAGCAGGAATATTCCCCGTACAACCGGCTTACTGCTTTATTAAATGTAACGCGACTTATTCGCCCCGTGTTTCTACATGGTGGCTAATGTCCAGGAAAATCTAGTTGTTTTCAGGTGAATTACTTTGAAAGATTTGAAACATTTAAACCAACATTTTGGAGAGTACAAATACTTCTCTTGCAAAGAAAGGCAAGATTAATGATTGCACTGTATGCTCACATTGCCAGAACTTACATAATAACTGTATGCATAGTTTACATAATATACAACGTCCATCTTTTTCTTTGCCTGGGCATCCTCTGCCTTTCTTGAAGGGAAGAAATGCTTAAATTCAAGTTGCATCCTCGGATTCATTCAGATGTGTTAACATTTTTTTCCTGCTGAATTTCAGCCTGAGGAGAGGAATTAAATGAAAAAAAAGGAAAAAATGAATCTCAAGGAAGAATTTACAAAGTTCATGACCCCGGTGTCCTCAGTGCTTTATGAAAACTCTGCCACATAATCCCCTCTCTGAGACTTTCGCAGTCATGAAACTTCTTTTCCATGTGCAGTTGTGGAGTCAATCTGTCTCTGTTGAATTCGGATTGCATCATAGAACTGAGTAAAACCTTCCAGTTTACATGTCATAGATTATTAATTACAAGTAACTACCTTCAAATACATGTCTCCGTATGCTGACTCATTATGTAACCTCACTTTAGTGCTTCACGTTAGGTAATATACTGAATTGGAAGAGAAATACGTATGGTTCGGCTAATAGTATATTTCCTGTATCCAGTTACGTTTTCATCCTTATATTCATCATCTTTATCTCAACCTCAGGCTAATCTGCCTTTGAGGATTCCAAACACCAGGAAGGGAATCACTGTCTTTTGTTCATCCATTCATGAAATTTGAAACATTTTTATTTGCAGCGAATTACAGCCTCAGACCGAAGGTGTTTGTCACGAACGTCTGATCTGACCTTACGACCGTAGAATTACACAGGAGAAGACAAATGTTTCTGAGCAAAAAAAAAAAAAAAAAAAAAAACGGCAGATGTCTCCTGACATCTGTCATCTCCTTCACTTGTAAGTGATTTGTCTTCATTTGGGGCAGTGCGTCCCGCCGTAGCAGGCTATTAGACGGGAGGAGATTTTCCCTGAATGCACACACACACACACACATACATATTATAGATGGATTTTCATATGCTACTGCATCACACTCGTGTCGTGGGTCACTGAGAGTAAAACATGTGATTTTGTGTCGGCGTTTTTGTTGCGATTTTCAAAGATAAAGTAACCGAAGATCATATAACAGAATTAATATACTCGGAGGAAGTGGGGAATACATTTTTTCCATTTGCACTGGATGATAATACGGGCATAAAGATTTGTGGGAGGGGAGGAGCAACATGCCACGAAGAGTGAAATAGTTCAAAAGAGGCAGAGATTAGAGGGAAAACAAAGAGTCCTGGTAGGGAGATGGATGTCTATTGTTTCTGGGGAGGCAGGGACAATGAATCAAGGTGGGAGCGCTTCATCCCAGACGGCAGGAGGACGCGTGGAACTCTCCTTCTCGCCCAGGCCGGACGCGACAAGATTATGAAGATTTGATACGTTAGACACAGGAGGTGAAACACGGTGGCTGCGTATCCAGAGCCGGGATTAGTTGCCCGTTTCATTTCATCTCATCCGGCGCGGCCTTCGAACCATGAGGCTGGAGCGCGGGCGGCGGGCGTCCCTGGCGATCACCCTTAACTTCCTGGCGTTCGCCTTCGCCCTGTCGGCCATGACCACCAGCTACTGGTGTGAGGGGACCAGGAAGGTGCCCAAGCCCTTCTGCACGGGGCCGCCGGTGAAGGTGAAGCAGTGGTTCTGCATCCGCTACAACAGCTCCAACATCAACGACAGCCGCCTGGTGCAGTACATCTTCGAGACCGGGGAGGAGAAGTTTCTGATGAGGAAGTTCCACACGGGCATATTTTTCTCCTGTGAGCAGGCCGCCGACTTGAATGGTAAGAAAACAGGAGTTGATGATTGAAAAGGCAAGACCTATGTAGCAATGTATTTGGTCTCTCAAGATGTGCATTTTTCGTTCATGTCATTGTCATTCGAAAGTCCATTTGTACCATTTTATCACACAGAATGTGTGACTTTTTGACACAAGATGTCAAATGGTGTAACCAAAAAAGGATGATACATTTTAGGAGTTTTTTTTTAAATATGTTTTGTTTTTTTTGCACTTTTTGCTAAAGTTTGTAGCAAGTTGACCAGCAGCTTAAATGCTTAAAAAATGTCATCAAGTGTGATAAGTCCCCTGTTCCTATGCCAATAATAAAATATTGGAAAAATTACTAAAACAAAAAAAATATTCATAAGACAACTGCAATAAAATAATAAACAGATTTAAAAAAAAAAAACTATTCATCTCCCGTTTCATATCAATCTTGATCTGTTTGAGAAATTCTTTGGAGTCTGAGTGAAATTATTTATTTGAACTGTGATGTGCTTTATGTGTTTCATGATCTCTGGTAAAAAACGTATTACTAAAGTAAGGTAAATATATAATAAAATAAGACATACCATAGGCATTTGCATGCAACTTTAAGTAATTAAATTGTAATATGCACTTCTAAAACAGTAGCAATAGTACTGAATACACTTATATAATGAAAATTCACAAAGGGAAGATCTGCCCTAAAATAAAAGCTGCATTCAGTATATATATATCACTGTATTACATTGTGCTTATGAGTGAGCGGGTGTACATGGTGCTGTAGTAATAATGGGACTTGGGTGATGCTTTTGTTTTTTTATTTTTTTTATTTTAGCCCCCCCCCCCCCCCCCCCCCCCCCCCCAGCATAAGTACATCCACCTGCCCATGGAACTCTATCCTGGAAAAGTTGTGTATGATGATTACGACACATCTTTTGATCCTGTTTGATTTGTGCCATGAGGGGTGGGGTGGGTAGTATGTGTGTGTGTGTGTGTGTGTGTGTGTGCGTGTGTAGGTGTGTGTGTGTGTAGCCAGGGGGGAGTGGCTCATAGAGCAGTCATCCCCTGGATAGAGGATCAGTGGCTTGATTTCCAGCTCCTCTGCCCTGCATGTTGTTGTGTCCTCAGGAAGATACTTAACCTCAGATTGATCCCGATGACTGTTCCATCGGTGTGGGAGAGTGTGTGTGTGTGTGTGTGTGTGTGCGATTAGAGCTCCCGAGTACTGGTTGGTGTGTTGTATGGCAGCCACCACCATTACTGTATGAATGCCTGCGAATGAGTGGATTGTTGAAGTACACAACTATGAAAATACAAAACTAAAAAGACCACAGAAGTCATGTACATGGTGTCATTTGGACTCTCTCACTCTTTCCACAAATTGCTGAAGATGCGTTGGTGATATATATTCTATAAGATGAAAGAGCATCATTATTTTTCCTTTTGTTAAACGAGTTAAAGTGATATGTTCATAGGCAACATCTCTCTATATAAGCAAGGAGCATCTGTGTGTGTGTGGCTCGCTTACCGCTCTGTTTGTCAGATCAACCTCATATGGTTGGATAGAGATTGCAGATAGCAAGATGATGTATATATTTTTTGGTGGAATACTTTTGATAGACTCCTGCAGCCAACGTAACCAAATCATTGTAACGTATCTTAAAAACCATATACTAAGATGATAGCTGATGTAGCTGCTACTTCATTCCTCATGGTAATACAGGTCTTACTGTAAGATGTGTTCACAGACCCTCAGGAAATCCCAGCACTATCACCTAACAGGAAAGAATCTGGGCCTAAACTGATTTGTTTCTAGATACATATAACAGTAACATGCCCAGGTTGTTAAAGTATAAAGACAAATGTACTAATTAGGAGATTTAGCATTAGTCTGGTTTTACTTGGTCTATTTGGTCTATTAAAAACTGATACATAAATTGATGTCTAAACTTTCACCATAAATTTGAGCCTTTTTTCTTACAATAACTGCATTTGCATGTGTCTCATTATCTCTATGGAGGGCCGTGTCTTACACAATGTATAATTTATCTATTAACATTATGTAACAATCCACTTTCCTAAAGGAATATTACATACTTCCTACAGGCACTGCACTAATATGTGGGATACATGGCACGAATCAAACGGGATCAGAAGATAAATTGTTTCTCCTTATTGGCAATCATACATATGTTTTTTTCTGAAAAAGGCTCCCATTGGGTGGCTGGAAAGTTAATGGTGAATAAAAGACAACCTTTGGTTGTGAGACAATGATGCTTACATCATATATTGTATGGCCTTTTTTTACACCTAAATGTAAAAGTAGTTTTTATTTCATAGCTTTTTAGAAAAATGAAGATGAATTAATTATTGCCATATTGCAACACTTTGCAATAGCAGGTTAAGTAGAAGTAAATTCTGGATCATATCCAGTGAATAATGGAACGGCTCCAGAAACTCTTTACTGGTATCTAGACACATTTTTCTGATTGCTAGAAGTTCATCTTATATTGAATTCACTGCCCAAAATGATTGTGATAATGGTGTATAATTTATTCTTAATGATGATTGAGCATCTGTTCTAAGGTGTAGTAAAATTTGATGCAAGACTTTATCTGTGATAATCTATCCAACAGCAGAACTGGTCCTATGATAACAATGTGCTAATTATATTCATACACATTTTGATGAACTGTTAATAACTTATTTTTATTTACAGGGTTTAACTGTCGAGACTTCTCAGAGATTGCACCCGAACATGAAAGAGGTTGGTCAAAATTTTGGAACTATAAAATGTTACTATATGGGCACATTTGGTGGATGTCAGAGTTTAATTTTGTGATGCAATCCTCAACACGGATAACATGTTAAAGTGTTAGAGTGGTAACATGGAACAGAATCAGTAACTGTCTAATACCTATAATAAAATTAAGTAATATTAACTGTAAGTGTGATAATGAATCCATTAACTAATCAATCTTATACTATATATACTAAATACATGTCTACATATACTAAGTAAATGATAATATATAAAAATAAATTGATTATATATAACATACATTTTTTTAAAAATACTAGCCAAGAACCCATAGCTCCAGTTCCTTTATTATTTATTCAGCAACAATAAGGAAACATTATCATTCATTTAAGAGTCATTATTCTTCTATCTTGCAAATGTAAGCCCAATATTTGGCTCTTTAGCTGCTAAATGCTCCACTGGTTGTTAACAAGGTACATTCCCATTCACATAAGCTATTTACTATTATTATTATAACTATGGTATGAGTGCAGAAATAACACTTAAAAAGACAGTTTGAAGTCAAAATCTGTTAAACCTAATTCTTGGGGTGTACATTGGAGGATTTCCCCCCTTTATTTAACTTGTATTGCTTTACCACATTGTGTTACTGGGGTAAGCAGGCTGACAGAATCAGTATTTGTGTATGCATTTATTAATACAAACCAGTGGCACATAGATCCAGTTCCTTTGTTAGCCAAGGAACTAGTTCTTATATCAAGTCAGCAGAATCGTATTTTTCTGCAGGCCTTGCATGTTATGAGCATCTACCATCAGTAGCTGCTGTCCTGATTTCATAAATCCCTTCCGGTCCAGATGATCGGGTGGAGAATCTCAGACCTGAGACCACATACATGTTTGCCTTAAAAAACGAGCGGGATTATTCAGCAGCGGACAGGGTATTATCAGGACAACGCGACTCAATTGTGCCTCCCTCCCTTCCTCCATCTCTCCGTCTGTCCTCTGTGTTTTTCCCAGGGGTCCTGTGGTTGTGTATAGTGGCCGAGAGTTTGTACCTCACTCTTCTGTTCACAGGCGGGGCTCTGATGCTCCTGGAGCAGTGTCCCTGCTTCAGTGTCATGAACAAGCTGAAGCTCAGTGCCTTCGCTGCCGTGTGCACAGCCCTGTCAGGTAATGCTGCAAAAAAGAATGAGCACAGGTGTTTGTTTTTTTTCCTCAAATCCATCAAAGTGTTTTATTCAAACAAAGTCAACAGCGTGGATATTGTGCGATGCTGGCTGGATAATGTGTTTTTTTTAAAACCGTAAAGGGAAGAATATTCTCATTGGTTGAGGTTAATCTCAGTGAGCTGCAGCTTCTCTGGCTGAATTGGAATGATTTACAGTGCTTGTTGGCAATCTGATCTTTACTGTAGATAAATAATGCACAGTATTCTACTTCAGAAAACACTGCCTTTACAATACTGTTTTAGTTGTGGTTAGTTATTAAATAAAATAACTTCTTAATTGACACATTTGGAAAAACATTTTCTAAACTACAACTACAATAATTTTTCACAAGAATATTATTAACAGTTGCTTATTTCCAAATCCAGCGATTATGGGGCAACAATATCATTCATGTTGCTGTTCATCTTTTAAATATGAGTCCGAAATTCACCTTCTGCTCTGCAGCAAACATCTGGCTCGTTAATTTGTAAATTTGCATGTTATGTCGTAAAAAAATGTTTAATTAATTTGACAAACAGTTTGCTCACAATTTTAAAATTCTTATTTCTAATAACGGCGACACTGTTTAGCCTCACTTACTGAGAATAAATCCTTTGCAGCTCTGCCCGTGAGAATTCACTCAAAATGAGAATTTTATACTGAACAATGTTGGGTTAATCCAATCAATGTAGCAAAAACTGTGCAAGTAAAAGCTCCATTTGATGGCTTTAAATGTGGATAAGGTAATAGATTTTCATATTAAATCTGAATTCCAAGGGGCTTATTTCCAACTGTGCTTTAATGGGTGATGAATTCAGGTGAGAAAAAGCTGCATCGTTAGTTTCAGATTGATCGATATCATAAAAAGTCAAAGAAATAGTGGTTAAGACAAACAACAATACAAAATAACAGATAATAACTTTATTATCAAGTAATCCCTGCAGCTCTGGAATCCCCTTCTTATGGGATGCTGGATATATTTATTGTTATACACAGTAATGCTACTTTAAATGATTATTACAGTAGATTACTGTATATTTTACTATAAATTACAGTAGTCAAAGTATTACTGAAGAAAATCACAGTAGTAAAGAATGAATGTAGTATATCACAAGAATCAATGAGTATGATTACTGTATTATAATAAAGTTAATCACCCAATATTGCAAATACAACTGAATTCTATAATACTGTAAACAAAGGTACAGTACTTCTACTATAAAACAGTAAGTACAGTAACTTTGTAGATAATTGTGCCAGTTATGTAGTTTAAATGCCGGCTGGAATGGGAGAAGTTGACATTCAGCACCAGCGAGTGTACACAGCAGCAAATGTGTCCACTCACTGCCTCCGAGGATTTGTGTGTGTACTAATCGGATTGGAGCCGGGGACTTCGGGTTTTGGGCCTCGCCGAGACCTGCCCAAAGGAGCACCACCCCTGCCCCCACCGCCACTTACCCCACCATCCCCCCGCCCCCTTGCTCTTATGAGTTAATCCCAAGAAAAGCAGCTGCAGCAGGGCAGACTGCTGGATCAGAGGAGGCCGCCATCCCGACCAAGTGGGTGGGGGGAGATACTGGCAGTTCACCTCAGCCACAGTCTGTCTATGAATATCACATATCCCAGTTCTTGCAAGTCATTTCCACTGCAATCAGTGCATTTTATTCATTGGATGCAGATGGAACCAATCATTATTACCTTTTTTTTAAAAACAAAATATAAAAAGTGTTAGTTTTGAGTCAAAAGAAACTCTTGTGTAGAGAAAAAAAGTATTGCTCCTCTTTCCTCTGCGGTTTTAACGATTTAAGATTGTTGCACTTCTCTCAACTCAGTTGCAATCTGCAACCTTACCACCAGATGGCACCAGAAACAACACTGGACCGTTAAAAAGAATCATTAGCCCGGGTGTAGTTACTCATTAAGTTATCATCTTGAAAGCTTGGAACTATAATTTTTTTTCTTGAAAAATGTACATAAACAATTAATAGATTATGGTAAAGTTCATTTTTTGCCTGTCGACTGATTAATTTAATATTGACATTTGATATAGTATTTTATTTGGGCTAGCATTCCACAAAACTAGAAGTATCATGATTATTTTCTTATTAGGCATCTTCATGTGTTAATAAGTATAATTTATGATCAATGTCAGCTATTTTTAAAGTAATAAGTGAGTACTCACTGATTACCTTGCTACAAAAAGCCAGTTTTCACCCTGTCAAGGTGTTATTGGAAACAAAAGAGTGACATTAAGTGGAAAAGAAGGTGTTAAGAGAAAAAAGTCAGAGTAGGATTACAGGCATCTATTTTACTGCATAGAGGTTGACATTTTCTTATTTTCAGGCCTTTGTGGGATGGTGGCCCACATGATGTTCACCACCATATTCCAGCTGGCTGTGGCTATGGGGCCAGAAGACTGGAAGCCCAAGACTTGGGACTACAGCTGGTCTTATGCGTAAGAACCTCCTACATCTACTGGAAAAAATATCAATCCATTTCTAGCTTGTTGGTTTAAGACAACCACGACAAATGTGCAGAAAATTCCTCTATTCATTGGGACTTTTTCTTAGAGTCCTTACATTTGTAATTAACCAAAGTTTAAGCTGAGATAGTCCTGGTTAGTTCCTCTCATGTGTTAGTTAAAAAAGATAATTAAAAGATAATTAACTAATTAAAAATACTCACCATTGTTCTGAAGGTAGAAGCCCACTCAATAAAAGTCTCTTCAAACCATCTGGAAAAAAATGTCCATCTGCTGAAGCCCTGGCTATTGACTATCAGATTTAGATTACCTCATAATGGGAACTTTCTATTGGTTTGCATTGCTGTCCATCAAACCAAAGGTGGTCAAACTTTTGTAGTTGGTCCTCATTTGATTTCAAGCTGCTATCCCCAGATCCCATGACTGTTGTGTTATTTGCAACAGAAACCAACATCTGAAGTGGATTATTTCCATAAATGACTACCCACCGATCCTCTGTACCAGTCATTGAACAGTCTGCCTGAAGAGGTTTCTTTGTTGGTTTGGCTCTGGAAAATGATATTAGTTGGTAATGAGGAAACCATGAAAATTTGCCATTCAAGCTTTTAAAGAAACATCTAGGCAAAAAAGTACCATAGTGCAATGAGTCTGATTCTGTTTTCAAACCTCTCCTCAGCTTAGCGTGGGGCTCCTTTGGCACCTGTATGGGCTCCGCGGTGACAGCAACGAACAGGTACACAAGGACCATCATAGAGTTCAAATACAAGCGGCGAAACATCGAGAAGAATCTAATGGTCAAGCAGGAGAGGATGGATTTGCATCTCCCTGAGCCAATGTGGGACATGTATCTGACTGAGGATGGCGAGGCACAGCCGGAGCTGCTGGTCAACGGCCACAAACCGTTCACAGGCACGACATATGAGGACGAAATGGACGACGTAGCAGAGCAAGGAGAGGCATACTGCTAAAAAAAAAATGGAGTCGCCAACCCTGCCCTTGTGCCCCACTCGAAGAACCTTTTGGGCTGATTTGCAAGACTGATCCTTGCTCCTGTATTGAAAATTCTAAGGCAGGAGAATATTTGTGTGTTTTTGTTCCTTGCCAAATATCATACCATACAATAACACAGGAGAGGACAGATTGTGATTGTCAACAAAGAGGACAAGTGATATATGTGTCTAGAGGCAACACTGTGAATATTCTTATCATTCTCATTATGCTGTTCAGGAACAGATGGGGCGCGTCGTCTCTTCCCCGAGTTGCATCTGTACAGCCCATACAGGGCTGGGGAAGATCAGCAAGCGCTTGACGTTATATTGATGATTCACTACTTGGCAGGCGAATTAAAGATTCACGCATATGCAAGCATGTCTGCAAATATGCTTGAGAAATGGTGTTAAAAAAATGTCACACTGTTTATAGTGCACAAGTAAATATATGTTTTTCTCATGCTGTATTTGGATTCATTTTATCTTTCACACTTTGATTCTGTCATACCTTGTTTTTTCTGGTTGTTTTTTTTGATAAAGTTTTAAATAAGAAAATGTGCTTTGTAATTTTGAAAATTGTCATTATGACAATCCTATTTCTAATGATTTATCATATGATCAATGTGTTGGATGGGCTGTCACGGGTGTAATGGATGAACATTTTCAAACTCATCAAACATTGACAGGACAAGATTGAAATGGAGTAAAGGGACATTTTCAATGAAGTAAGGCTGACACCTATTGGCTGATTTGCTACTACTCTTTTTTTATTTCAAGCACAGAAGTACATGTTCTGTAGCATTTGATGATGCAATATACCACCATATCACTTCAGTTCAATGAAACTGTACTAAAACCTTAATTATGTTCAACTGCTTTCCTACACAGCTGTGGTGACTTTTAAGTCCTATGCTGTACCTCTGCAAACCACAAGTGTTATTTCTCAGGTGAAAATCCTACATTTTAAATTAAATATAAGTATTGATACGAGTAATTACTAAAGTTATCTCCAAATCTGCCCATACTAATTGTCCATTAGATTTTGTAGAGCTATCCCACTGGTTCTAAATATATCATTCATACATGCATTTTTTAAACCTTGTATTAAATATTAATACTTGTCTGCCAGTGGGTCAGTCAGCCAAGATTGATACTTCAGCAACTATGAAATGCTGCTATATATTGCCATAAAATTGTGCAGAGACAATTGTTCGATGGATTGCCATAAATGTTTGATAGACATTACAAGAGCTATGTTGAAATATTTTGGTTCATGACCATATATTTCAAAACTAAAAGGATATTATTCATCACACAGCCATGTGTTGTGTTATGTAGCAAATGTAAAATGTAAGTTAAATGTGAGGATTTTGGCATTAAATACAACTGTGGCTTCACAGAGGATTCCAGACACTGTAATGATGAATAAACTATTGAAATGGCTAAGTAATGGATAAATAATAAGTACAGTGATGGTGCTATATTAAATTTTTCTGATGGGGCTGCAGGAACATGAAAAGGTTCAGAAGCACTGATCTTTGTGTTCCACTTTTAAATTTAAGGAACCTTTTGCTTTGAAAGACGTACAGTAGTTACCCCATTTACATAGTGTTCAAGCCTTCAGGGCATTTTGCAACACAATGTCAGCACCTGCGAGCACATCCGCCAGTTAGCAGATGTTCTCCGCTAAGGTTAGATTTCCATTTTAACAACCCTAAATCTGCCGAGACCTTAGAAACACAAATCCTTTGACACCCCCGCTGGCCCCGAAAGCCGACAGCTGTGACAACATTTACTTACTTCAGATATAATGAAACCCTTTGAGATGCTGCTCACCAAACAGCGCATCAGACCGTCAGCGAAAGCGTCAGCAGAAGCCTCCAATTTACATACCAGGATGACTCAGGCATGGACGATTACCTGCTCCACCTGCTGCAGAGGCCAGGAATCATAAGGAGAATCCTGCTATTTGATGTGGTTAGAGCGGTTCCTCACTCTTGCACTTGGGTCCCTCTCTTTCACACACATGTACTCCAGCTTTCTACGGCTAACCTTTATTCCATTCCTTTCCAGGGCAAACCTTCACTTCTCTAGCTTCTCCTACATTGTGATCCGGAGTGATAGCATGGAACAGGTGGCAGAGAAAAGCTTGGAGAGGTGGAGGTTTGTCCTGGAAAGGAGAGGAATGGGTTAGCAGCGGTGAGATGACTCTGCCTTTGGGTGCATGAGTGGGATCAGGTGCAAGAGATAAAAAACATGGAGGATTTTATGTATTTAGGTTCAACAGTCTAGATCAATGGAGGGTGAGGAATAGAGGTGAAGAAGCATGTATAGGCAGACTGGAACAGGTGGAGTAAAGTGTCAGCTGTGATGTGTGCAACTGATTCACTGTGGCGAGCCAGAAGGAAAAGAAGAAGAAGGCGAGACCTTTCAACACGGATGAGATGCTCCTGCTGGGGATTCAGGTGGACCACACTGGTAGCATATTACAAAGTCTCAGCTTGTTCACCTTTTTAATGCAAAATGTTCCACCTACTGACAAGCTGATGTTTTTGAACCTTTGACATTTAACATGCTGCTCCAGTGGCGACCCACTGAGATGCCTGGGATTGTCCACCTGAGAGCTTGTACCCCAGTACTGGTAAGTAAAATATCACAAGCCCAGGGAGCTTTATTTTTTTCCCCAAGTCTACCACTGTCAACAAATCCCATTTTTTTAAATCATAAACCGAGAAGGCTGGCGCAATAACTCGTAAGGCTAGAGTGAAATACACGTGAAGCGCCTTAGGTGTTTAAAGAATAAATAATCTGGTGTTTGCTCTGTGCTTAAAGCTTCACTATATTTCAAGCCGACCTTAAAACGATAGTTCGCAGATGCAAGGGCCCTCATTTATCAATCGAGTGTAGAAAGCAGAGCAGATCTGAATGCAGAAATCATCTAATGACACAGTTCACATGTGATTCAGGAAACATGAATATTTTTTCAATTAAATTGAAAGAATAACACACCACAGAATACATGAGTCAGTAATTAGTAAACTGGCAGCCTAAAAAGGCATTAAAGGAACCCAAAAAATGCAATACAGAGGAAAATCACAATGCTGGCATGGGTACTTATAATATTATTATACATCTGTGATATAAATCATATAATCAATCTTTATTCATCCCATGTGATCACATTGTTACTGCAGTGAAATGTATAAATATATGTAAATGCTATTTTTTTGTTTAGTAGATTAGTACTAAAGAAATACTTATCTGTTTTAACAATGCTTGGCAATATATTTTATACTGGTGAAGGCCTTTTTATTTCCCTTTTTTTCCTTAGGCAGAATCTGGACTCATCGATATACATAATGTACAAATTCAAGCCTATAAAATAATAATATAAAAATATAACATGATAATAATCCACTTTATTTATACAGCACCTTTAAAATAAATCAAAGCATTTAGATGCAATGTATAATTTAACTATCTTACCCAAAATCTAAATGTGTAAACCTTTGTCTATCTGGAGATAGACACAGGTCTACACAGAGGATTTGTACCCTAGGCCTACTTCCAATTTGATAAATGACGATCTTTGTTTGGAAATGATCATACACCCAGTTTTCTGTAATACATTTGTTTGTAGTCCTCCCCAATGATTTTTCTTTCTTCCCTTGTAATTACTCTGCATGAGAGCAGCCTTATTTATTTTTTGTCTAGCAGCCATTTTTTTTTAAAAGCTGTGTGGCTTGATTTGATTTTATTTATTCATTTTTTTCAACAACTTAAAAGTCTGCAAAGAAGTAGGTAGAAATAAAACATCTATTTTGACCAATCTGTGTTGCATGTTTCACTCAACAACCAAAAAAAAAGTGGTGGCAGTAACCTTGTTCAGTAACATTTTAACTAAACAATAGGCAATGCAGTAACAGAATATTGTTTCAAATTTGATTTGCACTGTCAAGTTGTAAAGTTTGACATGAATGACGTTCACCTCAAACTTGTATTCTCCTTTGCATTAAGAAGAAGTGAGGCTGTGTTTATGTTAATTCAAACAGCAGCTGTTGAGCCAACTAGCTGTACCATATGCCCACCATGCATCACGCCCCCGGATCTCATGCTCTCCATGGAGAATACATTCTGTTGACTACAGATCCACCCACAGATAAAAACTTTTTGCAGTCAGATGGGATGCTATAGAGTGCAGGCTATTTTTGTTAGAACGGTGCACCATCGCCTGAATAGAACAGCATATCAGTGTGTTGGATGACCAGCTGGAATCAGGAATATTCTCTCAAAAAGTGTCCAGGAAAGAATGGTATTGTATGGGGTTGCATTGCATGATTTGTGTGTGTGTGTGTGTGTGTGTGTGTGTGTGTGTGTGTGTGTGTGTGTGTGTGTGTGTGTGTGTGTGTGTGTGTGTGTGTGTGTGTTTGCAGTAGAGTCTGGCCTATTATTTTTAATTGATTTGCATGTAATGTCCTGAGACTGACGGATCTTTCCTGTAGCAATCATCACACCTACAGCAAATTAACCTGCTATGCAATAATTGGCTGAAATGGACTATGCAACAGGGACCTGGAACATAGCTGAGGAGAGCCAGCACAGAGGATGCATGCGCAAACACACACACCTGGTAGAATGGAGCCTGACAGCGAAGGGATACACTGCTGTAGAAGAATGGGGTACACTCCCTTCCCCCATTTGGACCATTGAAACTGAGGTAAATAATGGAATCTTATTTATTAAAAGGGATCCAAAGACTTAACTGTCTTAAAGGACTATAAGCCACCTCCACAAAACAGATTTGTTGGAAATCCTGCCTTCCCGTTTATTCAAACTAGTGTAGTCAACATTCTGTGGGTTTCTGTAGGACCTTGTCTGCTGCACTTGAAGCAGCACTGTTGTTATACATTGTTCATGTGCAATAGCACTTCTCTCTCTTACCAGCAGAGGGCAGTGTTGAATCAGGGACCGATGTAGAATATTGGAGTCATGGCTTGTTGACAGTACATGCCTTAAAGTACATCATTTGCTGCAGGAATGCAGCAGTCTCCTAGACATTTTTTTTTTTATTTTGAACTGCAGCTGATTTGAAACCATGATGAGGGTCGTTGTGAAGCCCCAGTAGGGGGCACTGTTCACTCAGGGACGACTGCAGCATGTTGGAGCATGGCTTTCTGACAGCACCACACTTTTAAAGCAGCACTTCAGCAACCCACACCTGCCTGATGGGAAAGACTGCTGCTCACACAATCAACTCTTGCACGTCATTTGCATATATGCATTTAAGTACGTTGTTTGCACATTGTTTGCATGCATGCATGCATGCACGCAGCAGTCTCCTCCATAAAATAAAGAAAAGAAAAGCAGATCGTTTTCTGATACCAGCAACACATCGTTCACAAAAGCATTGGCACACGCCAACACCAACATACCACTACGGCTGTATTCGTACAGTTTATACTGTATACACCGGAACAATAGTCACACTCCTAAAAGCAAGTTAGATTCTTTAAAAAATTGGAATTAAGCTGATTTGAAACCATGATGAGGGTTGCTGTAAACAGCCTATATAGACTATTTTGTGGCTATGGTCAAATAAATCATTTCCAACTGCTTAATACTACTTTTCCCATTACAAATAGGCTGTTACTTAAAGCTATGACAACCTGTTAAAAATACAGGCTGAATACCACCAGGGCAAGTGTGGCTAGGTAATTACATACAATGAAACGTGCATTAAAATGTCATCGATTTCCTTGGTGTGGCGACAAAACAGCAAACATGCAGTTGATCAACTCGAAGCTGAAACGTTCACGTGAAGAAAGCCGTCCGATTGTTACAATACTGGAGTTGACATGTATAAAAGGCCTGTTTGTGTCAGCTCTGTCGGCTTACGGCCATACCACCCTGAACACGCCTGATCTCGTCTGATCTCGGAAGCTAAGCAGGGTCGGGCCTGGTTAGTACTTGGATGGGAGACCGCCTGGGAATACCAGGTGCTGTAAGCTTTTTCACTTCGCTCTCTAACCGGTAGGGGGCACTGTTCACTCAGGGACGACTGCAGCATGTTGGAGCATGGCTTTCTGACAGCACCACACTTTTAAAGCAGCACTTCAGCAACCCACACCTGCCTGATGGGAAAGACTGCTGCTCACACAATCAACTCTTGCACGTCATATGCATATATGCATTTAAGTACGTTGTTTGCACATTGTTTGCATGCATGCATGCATGCACGCAGCAGTCTCCTCCATCAAATAAAGAAAAGAAAAGCAGATCGTTTTCTGAAACCAGCAACACATCGTTCACAAAAGCATTGGCACACGCCAACACCAACATACCACTACGGCTGTATTCGTACAGTTTAGACTGTATACACCGGAACAATAGTCACACTCCTAAAAGCAAGTTAGATTCTTTAAAAAATTGGAATTAAGCTGATTTGAAACCATGATGAGGGTTGCTGTAAACAGCCTATATAGACTATTTTGTGGCTATGGTCAAATAAATCATTTCCAACTGCTTAATACTACTTTTCCCATTACAAATAGGCTGTTACTTAAAGCTATGACAACCTGTTAAAAATACAGGCTGAATACCACCAGGGCAAGTGTGGCTAGGTAATTACATACAATGAAACGTGCATTAAAATGTCATCGATTTCCTTGGTGTGGCGACAAAACAGCAAACATGCAGTTGATCAACTCGAAGCTGAAACGTTCACGTGAAGAAAGCCGTCCGATTGTTACAATACTGGAGTTGACATGTATAAAAGGCCTGTTTGTGTCAGCTCTGTCGGCTTACGGCCATACCACCCTGAACACGCCCGATCTCGTCTGATCTCGGAAGCTAAGCAGGGTCGGGCCTGGTTAGTACTTGGATGGGAGACCGCCTGGGAATACCAGGTGCTGTAAGCTTTTTCACTTCTCTCTCTAACCGGTAGGGGGCACTGTTCACTCAGGGACGACTGCAGCATGTTGGAGCATGGCTTTCTGACAGCACCACACTTTTAAAGCAGCACTTCAGCAACCCACACCTGCCTGATGGGAAAGACTGCTGCTCACGCAATCAACTCTTGCACGTCATTTGCATATATGCATTTAAGTACGTTGTTTGCACATTGTTTGCATGCATGCATGCACGCAGCAGTCTCCTCCATAAAATAAAGAAAAGAAAAGCAGATCGTTTTCTGATACCAGCAACACATCGTTCACAAAAGCATTGGCACACGCCAACACCAACATACCACTACGGCTGTATTCGTACAGTTTATACTGTATACACCGGAACAATAGTCACACTCCTAAAAGCAAGTTAGATTCTTTAAAAAATTGGAATTAAGCTGATTTGAAACCATGATGAGGGTTGCTGTAAACAGCCTATATAGACTATTTTGTGGCTATGGTCAAATAAATCATTTCCAACTGCTTAATACTACTTTTCCCATTACAAATAGGCTGTTACTTAAAGCTATGACAACCTGTTAAAAATACAGGCTGAATACCACCAGGGCAAGTGTGGCTAGGTAATTACATACAATGAAACGTGCATTAAAATGTCATCGATTTCCTTGGTGTGGCGACAAAACAGCAAACATGCAGTTGATCAACTCGAAGCTGAAACGTTCACGTGAAGAAAGCCGTCCGATTGTTACAATACTGGAGTTGACATGTATAAAAGGCCTGTTTGTGTCAGCTCTGTCGGCTTACGGCCATACCACCCTGAACACGCCCGATCTCGTCTGATCTCGGAAGCTAAGCAGGGTCGGGCCTGGTTAGTACTTGGATGGGAGACCGCCTGGGAATACCAGGTGCTGTAAGCTTTTTCACTTCTCTCTCTAACCGGTAGGGGGCACTGTTCACTCAGGGACGACTGCAGCATGTTGGAGCATGGCTTTCTGACAGCACCACACTTTTAAAGCAGCACTTCAGCAACCCACACCTGCCTGATGGGAAAGACTGCTGCTCACGCAATCAACTCTTGCACGTCATTTGCATATATGCATTTAAGTACGTTGTTTGCACATTGTTTGCATGCATGCATGCACGCAGCAGTCTCCTCCATAAAATAAAGAAAAGAAAAGCAGATCGTTTTCTGAAACCAGCAACACATCGTTCACAAAAGCATTGGCACACGCCAACACCAACATACCACTACGGCTGTATTCGTACAGTTTATACTGTATACACCGGAACAATAGTCACACTCCTAAAAGCAAGTTAGATTCTTTAAAAAATTGGAATTAAGCTGATTTGAAACCATGATGAGGGTTGCTGTAAACAGCCTATATAGACTATTTTGTGGCTATGGTCAAATAAATCATTTCCAACTGCTTAATACTACTTTTCCCATTACAAATAGGCTGTTACTTAAAGCTATGACAACCTGTTAAAAATACAGGCTGAATACCACCAGGGCAAGTGTGGCTAGGTAATTACATACAATGAAACGTGCATTAAAATGTCATCGATTTCCTTGGTGTGGCGACAAAACAGCAAACATGCAGTTGATCAACTCGAAGCTGAAACGTTCACGTGAAGAAAGCCGTCCGATTGTTACAATACTGGAGTTGACATGTATAAAAGGCCTGTTTGTGTCAGCACTGTCGGCTTACGGCCATACCACCCTGAACACGCCTGATCTCGGAAGCTAAGCAGGGTCGGGCCTGGTTAGTACTTGGATGGGAGACCGCCTGGGAATACCAGGTGCTGTAAGCTTTTTCACTTCTCTCTCTAACCGGTAGGGGGCACTGTTCACTCAGGGACGACTGCAGCATGTTGGAGCATGGCTTTCTGACAGCACCACACTTTTAAAGCAGCACTTCAGCAACCCACACCTGCCTGATGGGAAAGACTGCTGCTCACACAATCAACTCTTGCACGTCATTTGCATATATGCATTTTAGTACGTTGTTTGCATGTTGTTTGCACGCATGCATGCATGCACGCAGCAGTCTCCTCCATAAAATAAAGAAAAGAAAAGCAGATCATTTTCTCATACCGGCAACACATCGTTCACAAAAGCATTGGCACACGCCAACACCAACATAGCACTACGGCTGTATTCGTACAGTTTAGACTGTATACACCAGAACAATAGTCACACTCCTAAAAGCAAGTTAGATTCTTAAAAATTGCAATTAAGCTGATTTGAAACCATGACGAGGGTTGCTGTAAACAGCCTATATGGACTATTTTGTGGCTATGGTCAAATAAATCATTTCCAACTGCTTAATACTACTTTCCCAATTACAAATAGGCTGTTACTTAAAGCTATGACAACCTGTTAAAAATACAGGCTGAATACCACCAGGGCTAGTGTGGCTAGGTAATTACATACAATGAAACGTGCAGTAAAATGTCATCGATTTCCTTGGTGTGGCGACAAAACAGCAAACATGCAGTTGATCAACTTAAAGCTGAAACGTTCACGTGAAGAAAGCTGTCCGATTGTTACAATGCTGGAGTTGACATGTATAAAAGGCCTGTTTGTGTCAGCTCTGTCGGCTTACGGCCATACCACCCTGAACACGCCCGATCTCGTCTGATCTCGGAAGCTAACCAGGGTCGGGCCTGGTTAGTACTTGGATGGGAGACCGCCTGGGAATACCAGGTGCTGTAAGCTTTTTTACTTCGCTGTCTAACCGGTAGGGGGCACTGTTCACTCAGGGACGACTGCAGCATGTTGGAGCATGGCTTTCTGACAGCACCACACTTTTAAAGCAGCACTTCAGCAACCCACACCTGCCTGATGGGAAAGACTGCTGCTCACACAATCAACTCTTGCACGTCATTTGCATATATGCATTTTAGTACGTTGTTTGCATGTTGTTTGCACGCATGCATGCATGCACGCAGCAGTCTCCTCCATAAAATAAAGAAAAGAAAAGCAGATCATTTTCTCATACCGGCAACACATCGTTCACAAAAGCATTGGCACACGCCAACACCAACATAGCACTACGGCTGTATTCGTACAGTTTAGACTGTATACACCAGAACAATAGTCACACTCCTAAAAGCAAGTTAGATTCTTAAAAATTGCAATTAAGCTGATTTGAAACCATGACGAGGGTTGCTGTAAACAGCCTATATGGACTATTTTGTGGCTATGGTCAAATAAATCATTTCCAACTGCTTAATACTACTTTCCCCATTACAAATAGGCTGTTACTTAAAGCTATGACAACCTGTTAAAAATACAGGCTGAATACCACCAGGGCTAGTGTGGCTAGGTAATTACATACAATGAAACGTGCAGTAAAATGTCATCGATTTCCTTGGTGTGGCGACAAAACAGCAAACATGCAGTTGATCAACTTAAAGCTGAAACGTTCATGTGAAGAAAGCCGTCCGATTGTTACAATGCTGGAGTTGACATGTATAAAAGGCCAGTTTGTGTCAGCTCTGTTGGCTTACGGCCATACCACCCTGAACACGCCCGATCTCGTCTGATCTCGGAAGCTAAGCAGGGTCGGGCCTGGTTAGTACTTGGATGGGAGACCGCCTGGGAATACCAGGTGCTGTAAGCTTTTTCACTTCTCTCTCTAACCGGTAGGGGGCACTGTTCACTCAGGGACGACTGCAGCCTGTTGGAGCATGGCTTTCTGACAGCACCACACTTTTAAAGCAGCACTTCAGCAACCCACACCTGCCTGATGGGAAAGACTGCTGCTCACACAATCAACTCTTGCACGTCATTTGCATATATGCATTTTAGTACGTTGTTTGCATGTTGTTTGCACGCATGCATGCATGCACGCAGCAGTCTCCTCCATAAAATAAAGAAAAGAAAAGCAGATCATTTTCTCATACCGGCAACACATCGTTCACAAAAGTATTGGCACACGCCAACACCAACATAGCACTACGGCTGTATTCGTACAGTTTAGACTGTATACACCAGAACAATAGTCCATCCATCCATCCATTGTCTATCCCGCTTATTCCCTTTCGGGGTTGCAGGGGTCTGCTGGAGCCTATCCCAGCGCGTTAAGGCGAGAGGCAGGGATACACCCCAGATGGTCGCCAGCCAATCGTGGGGCACACACACCATTCACACACCATTCACTCTCACACTCACGGGCAATTTAGAGTTTACCAATTAACCTGAGCATGTTTTTTGTATTGTGGGAGGAAACCGGAGTACCCGGTGAAAACCCACGCAGACACGGGGAGAACATGCAAACTCCACACAGAAAGGCCCCAGACCCAGGCCCAAGGCGGTCTTGAACCTGCGACCTTCTTGCTGTGAGGCAACAGTGCTACCCACCGCACCACCGTGTCGCCCAGAACAATAGTCACACTCCTAAAAGCAAGTTAGATTCTTAAAAATTGCAATTAAGCTGATTTGAAACCATGACGAGGGTTGCTGTAAACAGCCTATATGGACTATTTTGTGGCTATGGTCAAATAAATCATTTCCAACTGCTTAATACTACTTTCCCCATTACAAATAGGCTGTTACTTAAAGCTATGACAACCTGTTAAAAATACAGGCTGAATACCACCAGGGCTAGTGTGGCTAGGTAATTACATACAATGAAACGTGCAGTAAAATGTCATCGATTTCCTTGGTGTGGCGACAAAACAGCAAACATGCAGTTGATCAACTTAAGGCTGAAACGTTCACGTGAAGAAAGCTTTCCGATTGTTACAATGCTGGAGTTGACATGTATAAAAGGCCTGTTTGTGTCAGCTCTGTCGGCTTACGGCCATACCACCCTGAACACGCCCGATCTCGTCTGATCTCGGAAGCTAAGCAGGGTCGGGCCTGGTTAGTACTTGGATGGGAGACCGCCTGGGAATACCAGGTGCTGTAAGCTTTTTCACTTCTCTCTCTAACCGGTAGGGGGCACTGTTCACTCAGGGACGACTGCAGCATGTTGGAGCATGGCTTTCTGACAGCACCACACTTTTAAAGCAGCACTTCAGCAACCCACACCTGCCTGATGGGAAAGACTGCTGCTCACACAATCAACTCTTGCACGTCATTTGCATATATGCATTTAAGTACGTTGTTTGCATATTCTTTGAATGCATGCATGCATGCATGCACGCAGCAGTCTCCTCCATAAAATAAAGAAAAGAAAAGCAGATCATTTTCTGATAACAGCAACACATCGTTCACAAAAGCATTGGCACACGCCAACACCAACATAGCACTACGGCTGTATTCGTACAGTTTAGACTGTATACACCAGAACAATAGTCACACTCCTAAAAGCAAGTTAGATTCTTAAAAATTGCAATTAAGCTGATTTGAAACCATGACGAGGGTTGCTGTAAACAGCCTATATGGACTATTTTGTGGCTATGGTCAAATAAATCATTTCCAACTGCTTAATACTACTTTCCCCATTACAAATAGGCTGTTACTTAAAGCTATGACAACCTGTTAAAAATACAGGCTGAATACCACCAGGGCTAGTGTGGCTAGGTAATTACATACAATGAAACGTGCAGTAAAATGTCATCGATTTCCTTGGTGTGGCGACAAAACAGCAAACATGCAGTTGATCAACTTAAAGCTGAAACGTTCATGTGAAGAAAGCCGTCCGATTGTTACAATGCTGGAGTTGACATGTATAAAAGGCCAGTTTGTGTCAGCTCTGTTGGCTTACGGCCATACCACCCTGAACACGCCCGATCTCGTCTGATCTCGGAAGCTAAGCAGGGTCGGGCCTGGTTAGTACTTGGATGGGAGACCGCCTGGGAATACCAGGTGCTGTAAGCTTTTTCACTTCTCTCTCTAACCGGTAGGGGGCACTGTTCACTCAGGGACGACTGCAGCCTGTTGGAGCATGGCTTTCTGACAGCACCACACTTTTAAAGCAGCACTTCAGCAACCCACACCTGCCTGATGGGAAAGACTGCTGCTCACACTATCAACTCTTGCACGTCATTTGCATATATGCATTTTAGTACGTTGTTTGCATGTTGTTTGCACGCATGCATGCATGCACGCAGCAGTCTCCTCCATAAAATAAAGAAAAGAAAAGCAGATCATTTTCTCATACCGGCAACACATCGTTCACAAAAAGCATTGGCACACGCCAACACCAACATAGCACTACGGCTGTATTCGTACAGTTTAGACTGTATACACCAGAACAATAGTCACACTCCTAAAAGCAAGTTAGATTCTTAAAAATTGCAATTAAGCTGATTTGAAACCATGACGAGGGTTGCTGTAAACAGCCTATATGGACTATTTTGTGGCTATGGTCAAATAAATCATTTCCAACTGCTTAATACTACTTTCCCCATTACAAATAGGCTGTTACTTAAAGCTATGACAACCTGTTAAAAATACAGGCTGAATACCACCAGGGCTAGTGTGGCTAGGTAATTACATACAATGAAACGTGCAGTAAAATGTCATCGATTTCCTTGGTGTGGCGACAAAACAGCAAACATGCAGTTGATCAACTCGAAGCTGAAACGTTCACGTGAAGAAAGCCGTCCGATTGTTACAATACTGGAGTTGACATGTATAAAAGGCCTGTTTGTGTCAGCTCTGTCGGCTTACGGCCATACCACCCTGAACACGCCCGATCTCGTCTGATCTCGGAAGCTAAGCAGGGTCGGGCCTGGTTAGTACTTGGATGGGAGACCGCCTGGGAATACCAGGTGCTGTAAGCTTTTTCACTTCTCTCTCTAACCGGTAGGGGGCACTGTTCACTCAGGGACGACTGCAGCATGTTGGAGCATGGCTTTCTGACAGCACCACACTTTTAAAGCAGCACTTCAGCAACCCACACCTGCCTGATGGGAAAGACTGCTGCTCACGCAATCAACTCTTGCACGTCATTTGCATATATGCATTTAAGTACGTTGTTTGCACATTGTTTGCATGCATGCATGCACGCAGCAGTCTCCTCCATAAAATAAAGAAAAGAAAAGCAGATCGTTTTCTGATACCAGCAACACATCGTTCACAAAAGCATTGGCACACGCCAACACCAACATACCACTACGGCTGTATTCGTACAGTTTATACTGTATACACCGGAACAATAGTCACACTCCTAAAAGCAAGTTAGATTCTTTAAAAAATTGGAATTAAGCTGATTTGAAACCATGATGAGGGTTGCTGTAAACAGCCTATATAGACTATTTTGTGGCTATGGTCAAATAAATCATTTCCAACTGCTTAATACTACTTTTCCCATTACAAATAGGCTGTTACTTAAAGCTATGACAACCTGTTAAAAATACAGGCTGAATACCACCAGGGCAAGTGTGGCTAGGTAATTACATACAATGAAACGTGCATTAAAATGTCATCGATTTCCTTGGTGTGGCGACAAAACAGCAAACATGCAGTTGATCAACTCGAAGCTGAAACGTTCACGTGAAGAAAGCCGTCCGATTGTTACAATACTGGAGTTGACATGTATAAAAGGCCTGTTTGTGTCAGCACTGTCGGCTTACGGCCATACCACCCTGAACACGCCTGATCTCGGAAGCTAAGCAGGGTCGGGCCTGGTTAGTACTTGGATGGGAGACCGCCTGGGAATACCAGGTGCTGTAAGCTTTTTCACTTCTCTCTCTAACCGGTAGGGGGCACTGTTCACTCAGGGACGACTGCAGCATGTTGGAGCATGGCTTTCTGACAGCACCACACTTTTAAAGCAGCACTTCAGCAACCCACACCTGCCTGATGGGAAAGACTGCTGCTCACACAATCAACTCTTGCACGTCATTTGCATATATGCATTTAAGTACGTTGTTTGCACATTGTTTGCATGCATGCATGCACGCAGCAGTCTCCTCCATAAAATAAAGAAAAGAAAAGCAGATCGTTTTCTGATACCAGCAACACATCGTTCACAAAAGCATTGGCACACGCCAACACCAACATACCACTACGGCTGTATTCGTACAGTTTATACTGTATACACCGGAACAATAGTCACACTCCTAAAAGCAAGTTAGATTCTTTAAAAAATTGGAATTAAGCTGATTTGAAACCATGATGAGGGTTGCTGTAAACAGCCTATATAGACTATTTTGTGGCTATGGTCAAATAAATCATTTCCAACTGCTTAATACTACTTTTCCCATTACAAATAGGCTGTTACTTAAAGCTATGACAACCTGTTAAAAATACAGGCTGAATACCACCAGGGCTAGTGTGGCTAGGTAATTACATACAATGAAACGTGCAGTAAAATGTCATCGATTTCCTTGGTGTGGCGACAAAACAGCAAACATGCAGTTGATCAACTTAAAGCTGAAACGTTCATGTGAAGAAAGCCGTCCGATTGTTACAATGCTGGAGTTGACATGTATAAAAGGCCAGTTTGTGTCAGCTCTGTCGGCTTACGGCCATACCACCCTGAACACGCCCGATCTCGTCTGATCTCGGAAGCTAAGCAGGGTCGGGCCTGGTTAGTACTTGGATGGGAGACCGCCTGGGAATACCAGGTGCTGTAAGCTTTTTTACTTCGCTGTCTAACCGGTAGGGGGCACTGTTCACTCAGGGACGACTGCAGCATGTTGGAGCATGGCTTTCTGACAGCACCACACTTTTAAAGCAGCACTTCAGCAACCCACACCTGCCTGATGGGAAAGACTGCTGCTCACACAATCAACTCTTGCACGTCATTTGCATATATGCATTTTAGTACGTTGTTTGCATGTTGTTTGCACGCATGCATGCATGCACGCAGCAGTCTCCTCCATAAAATAAAGAAAAGAAAAGCAGATCATTTTCTCATACCGGCAACACATCGTTCACAAAAGCATTGGCACACGCCAACACCAACATAGCACTACGGCTGTATTCGTACAGTTTAGACTGTATACACCAGAACAATAGTCACACTCCTAAAAGCAAGTTAGATTCTTAAAAATTGCAATTAAGCTGATTTGAAACCATGACGAGGGTTGCTGTAAACAGCCTATATGGACTATTTTGTGGCTATGGTCAAATAAATCATTTCCAACTGCTTAATACTACTTTCCCCATTACAAATAGGCTGTTACTTAAAGCTATGACAACCTGTTAAAAATACAGGCTGAATACCACCAGGGCTAGTGTGGCTAGGTAATTACATACAATGAAACGTGCAGTAAAATGTCATCGATTTCCTTGGTGTGGCGACAAAACAGCAAACATGCAGTTGATCAACTTAAAGCTGAAACGTTCATGTGAAGAAAGCCATCCGATTGTTACAATGCTGGAGTTGACATGTATAAAAGGCCAGTTTGTGTCAGCTCTGTTGGCTTACGGCCATACCACCCTGAACACGCCCGATCTCGTCTGATCTCGGAAGCTAAGCAGGGTCGGGCCTGGTTAGTACTTGGATGGGAGACCGCCTGGGAATACCAGGTGCTGTAAGCTTTTTCACTTCTCTCTCTAACCGGTAGGGGGCACTGTTCACTCAGGGACGACTGCAGCCTGTTGGAGCATGGCTTTCTGACAGCACCACACTTTTAAAGCAGCACTTCAGCAACCCACACCTGCCTGATGGGAAAGACTGCTGCTCACACAATCAACTCTTGCACGTCATTTGCATATATGCATTTTAGTACGTTGTTTGCATGTTGTTTGCACGCATGCATGCATGCACGCAGCAGTCTCCTCCATAAAATAAAGAAAAGAAAAGCAGATCATTTTCTCATACCGGCAACACATCGTTCACAAAAGTATTGGCACACGCCAACACCAACATAGCACTACGGCTGTATTCGTACAGTTTAGACTGTATACACCAGAACAATAGTCCATCCATCCATCCATTGTCTATCCCGCTTATTCCCTTTCGGGGTCGCAGGGGTCTGCTGGAGCCTATCCCAGCGCGTTAAGGCGAGAGGCAGGGATACACCCCAGATGGTCGCCAGCCAATCGTGGGGCACACACACCATTCACACACCATTCACTCTCACACTCACGGGCAATTTAGAGTTTACCAATTAACCTGAGCATGTTTTTTGTATTGTGGGAGGAAACCGGAGTACCCGGTGAAAACCCACGCAGACACGGGGAGAACATGCAAACTCCACACAGAAAGGCCCCAGACCCAGGCCCAAGGCGGTCTTGAACCTGCGACCTTCTTGCTGTGAGGCAACAGTGCTACCCACCGCACCACCGTGTCGCCCAGAACAATAGTCACACTCCTAAAAGCAAGTTAGATTCTTAAAAATTGCAATTAAGCTGATTTGAAACCATGACGAGGGTTGCTGTAAACAGCCTATATGGACTATTTTGTGGCTATGGTCAAATAAATCATTTCCAACTGCTTAATACTACTTTCCCCATTACAAATAGGCTGTTACTTAAAGCTATGACAACCTGTTAAAAATACAGGCTGAATACCACCAGGGCTAGTGTGGCTAGGTAATTACATACAATGAAACGTGCAGTAAAATGTCATCGATTTCCTTGGTGTGGCGACAAAACAGCAAACATGCAGTTGATCAACTTAAAGCTGAAACGTTCATGTGAAGAAAGCCGTCCGATTGTTACAATGCTGGAATTGACATGTATAAAAGGCCAGTTTGTGTCAGCTCTGTTGGCTTACGGCCATACCACCCTGAACACGCCCGATCTCGTCTGATCTCGGAAGCTAAGCAGGGTCGGGCCTGGTTAGTACTTGGATGGGAGACCGCCTGGGAATACCAGGTGCTGTAAGCTTTTTCACTTCTCTCTCTAACCGGTAGGGGGCACTGTTCACTCAGGGACGACTGCAGCATGTTGGAGCATGGCTTTCTGACAGCACCACACTTTTAAAGCAGCACTTCAGCAACCCACACCTGCCTGATGGGAAAGACTGCTGCTCACACAATCAACTCTTGCACGTCATTTGCATATATGCATTTAAGTACGTTGTTTGCATATTCTTTGAATGCATGCATGCATGCATGCACGCAGCAGTCTCCTCCATAAAATAAAGAAAAGAAAAGCAGATCATTTTCTGATAACAGCAACACATCGTTCACAAAAGCATTGGCACACGCCAACACCAACATAGCACTACGGCTGTATTCGTACAGTTTAGACTGTATACACCAGAACAATAGTCACACTCCTAAAAGCAAGTTAGATTCTTAAAAATTGCAATTAAGCTGATTTGAAACCATGACGAGGGTTGCTGTAAACAGCCTATATGGACTATTTTGTGGCTATGGTCAAATAAAT